>PVIR01001648.1:28464-118288 GCA_004026965.1 Petromus typicus | reverse complement strand
CAAGTAAACATGAAGAGGAACCTTTTCCCTCATCCAAGTTCACACACTCCTTGAATTCAATCCACAGGTCCTATGGCCCCAAATGTGGATCCGTCAATCCAGACCGTGCCAGGCACTGCAGTTAGTACTGCTAATTTTTACTGTTTGCACTTCTTTCTGGCTCACAGGCACAGTGGCCCGGCTTCTTACAGCTTTTTTTCTGCTCTACATCCTGGAGACCCATGAGGCAGAATATGTCTCCATATCTTTCTTGCTGGACTTTAGCTAAAATGCCTCTGGTCTGGATCAGCACAAGCCTCAAAAGGAAGTCCACACCCTGAAACCCAGGAAACATATGCAGCCCCCCAAGTCCAGGGTCCACATGCCTGACGCTCTGCTTCGATCAATGAGACACCGAGGCCCCTCCCGTGGCCTCCCTGTCACTCCAGCAGAGCATCCCTGTGACAAAGGCACGAGATGAGCTTCAGGGAGCAATTTTGGGACCAGAGGCTTCATTTTTCCTCTTTCCAATGTTTGTTTTCAGATTCACTCACACAGTGCTGCAGAGGCTGCAGGAGAGGGTGGTTCCTCCTTCTGCCCCACAGAGGGGAACAAGGCTCACTATCCTCCCTGCTCCTCAGGAAGGAGGCTGTGGTTCTGCACCCTTTCTCAAAACCCTCTCCATGGCCCTGCGTCATCCCTCAGGTGGCCCACTGTGGGGTGGACCCTGGCTCAGCCAAAGGATAGGCAGGGCCAGGGCCATCCCAGGCAGGCCACGGATGTCTGGTTAGATGGACCATAGAGGACAGCAGCCTGCCGTCTCCTCGCCCGGATAAGGAGGTTGACACCAGGCCCCAGTGAGTGCAGCAGAGCCAGCATTCGCAGTGCCGGTCCGCCTTCCCCCAAGCCAGCCCTGATGTGGCCTCGGGCCCTCAGGTGGCCCCTTCGTCCCTCTGTCTCACATCTGATGCTCAGCCAATCCCTGGCAGTATGTTGGCTCTGGCCCTGGTGTCTCTGCTCCTGCTGCCGGTGCCTCTGCCCATCAGAGCGATGTGCATGTTGTAGGAACCTCCTCTTTAGGGATCTTCTGGCCCTCATGCTGCCCCTGCCCTAGCAACAGCCACAGTTGATGCATGTAAGTAGGCCACTTGCAAGGGTAGCTTTTTGGGCAAGGGTGACCCACATGGACTCTCCTGTGCCTACAGGTACTGTGCTGGCCGGACCACCCAAACCAAACTCCTGTCTTCATTCTGCCTCACCCAGGCCTCACTCGGGACGGTCCAGGGTCCAGGTCAACAGTGTGAGTTCTGCAGGCCCCGGGCTATGTGGAGCCCCAGGGAGGACTGCGTGAGGTCCTGGTTGCCCCCTTTATGGGTCTCTTCCTTGGCGCAGCCCCACCCCACTTCAAGGGCTAGGGCTTCCCTGAAGCCAAGAGCGGACATGATGTGCGCCTTGGCTGTGGGCTTGCCGGGGCAGGCTCCCATCTCAGGGTGCAGGGTAGAGGCTCACACCTGGGCCTTGTTGGATGCAGAAGAAAGAGCTGAGAGGGTAGCTTGGTGAGATACCAGATCCAGAGCCAAGCAAGTACCATGACCAGCCTTAGGGTCCACAGAGCTCAGGAGGCAGCAAGGGGCGTGAGCTTACGGTGGGGCTTGGTCTCGGAGAGTAAAGTCCGTGGCTCACACAGCCCAGCCCCTCTGGCCTCTCCAGAGTCTGCTCTTTCTTTTTCTTTTTTTTTAGGTTTTTTTGAGACAGGGTCTCACTTTGTAGTTCAGGCTGGCCCTGAGCTCAGCCTCAGACTCACATCACAGCAATCCTCCTGCCTCTGCCTCCCGAGTGCTGGGATTACAGGTGTGAGCCACCACGCCCGGCACTGTGGTGTGTGGTACTGGTTGCTGCTGGGCGTGAGTCTCCACACCCAGTATTGTATGTGGTTTCCGGGGAATCGAACCCGGGCCCTTGTGCTTGCAAGATAGGGGCCAGAACCACTGAGCTAACTCTCCCGCCGGAGTCTGTCTTTCTGTAGCCCAGGAAATGGGAGAGGGCCAGAAGCAGCTGTCTTCCTACACAGTTCTGCCAGTTGTCCCTTGCCAACTGTCCAGTCTCCTGTCCCTTGGCTGAAGTTACATGGAGACAAAGACACTGTATAGTCTCCAGAAGAGGCAGGACTGACGGTGGGATTTTTCTACCTAGAACCTTACTGCCTCTCGTAAAGCTTCCTACCTGCAAGGCAGGAAGCCCCACGACTCCTTTCCATTTCCCATGACTTCTGGTCACCACTGTCCAGGGACCACACCCCAACCTAGGAGGGTCCTTCCTACCTCGGGGCCTTTGCACATGCTTGTCTCCCTGCCCTACTTTTGCTTCTCTGCCCCCAGTAACTTACCCATCTCTCATGTCCAACTGAAATACCTGCTTCTCCTATACTGAACACCAGTTACAGTTCTGTCCTCTGCCCTTGACACCTGAGGTGTGTAGCTCTGGGTAGAAATGTGATACGTATGTGCCTGTCTCTACCCATGAGCCCTGAGATCCGTAGCTTGTCTTGCGCTTTGGTCCTGTTGCCTGTTACAGAGCTGGGCTTAGAGCAGGCATTCAGAAATGTTTCCTGACTCCCCTGGGCATAACTGTGTGCCATGCACTCTGTGCCACCTAAAGAATAAATGTTCTTGGTCTTTGGCAAATTTATAAGCTACTTGGAAACAATGCTGGAGGCCCTCTGACCTGTGCGCCTCAAGGGACCACCCTGCAGCTCTGCGCCCTCATCCAGGCCCAGGCTGTAAAGCAGAGGCGGCTGCTCTGAGGATGTGGCACCCAGACTGCCCTGGTCCCCTGCAGAGGCCGCCCTCTGCCCCGGGGGAGGGTGCTGGCTGGAGTGAGTCTGTGCCCACGCTCACCTGGGACAGCCGCTCAGACATGCAGAATGTGAATGGAACAACTTTTTGCTCAGCTTTCCCAACAAAAATAACTTGGAATTTATGTCCCTGCACATAGTGTTCCACATTTCTACTCAAATTCCTCCCACTGCTGCCTAGAAGCCTTGAGATTTGTAAATAGCCCTGTCCTGGCTTTTCAAGGTCATAGCCATCTGTCACCATGGGTGTTTATTTTAGCCGGGCTTCTTTAAGTCCCCATGGAGAGCCAGGCCTGGGCTAGGGCTTGGTGGCCCCAGATGAATTCAACACAGAAGGAAGAAGGGCAGAAATGGCCATCCCAGGGCTTCCCTGCCTGTCAGTGCCAGGTATGGTGCTGGGCACTTAGCTACGCCCCATGGCCCCAGCAGAACTGACTACAGAGTCGGCTTCTCATGCTAAATGGAAGGAGTCAAGGCGCGGTAGGACCAATAACAGCATCTCCAAGGAAAACATGCACATCCCATCCTCAGTCTGTGAGCTATTTTCCTTTAAGGATAAAGGGTACTTTGCAGAGGGGAAGTATTAGGAGATAAGCTTTCTGGATCAAGGGGGTTGGTCCGGAGGAATCCTGAGTCCTTCAGAGACAACGGCTGGAGGGCAGAGTTGGGGAGCCATGTTCACAGACCTGTTGTCTGAGTGGTTTGGAATGTGGGGAGCTTCTTAAGTTGTAAAAGGCAAGAAATGGATTCTCCATGAGAGACAGAAGGAGCATAGTCCCACTGGACACTTTCCCCTAGTGAGTCTGATTTTGGCACCTGATCTCCAGAATTATAAGATAATACACTCATCTTGTTTATGCCAGTAAGTTTGCTGCAATTTATTTCAGCACCATCAGAAAACTCATGCATAGGGCATTGGTCTTTCCTAAGGTCATGGAGCTGGCAGGGGCAGAGTTTGGAGCTGAACCCAGTTCTCCGGCACTCCCAAGGGTGCACTGGGCTGAATGTTGGCGCTGTCCTGAAATTCATATGTTGAAGCCCTAACTCCCAGCATAGCTGTATTTGGACGTGACACTCTAAGTTAATAATTCATGTTAAGTGAGGCCCTGGGGGTGAGGCCCAGGCTTAAAAGAAGAGACATGAGATCTCTGCCTTCCCCATGGGAGGGCACAACAAGAAGGTGGCTAAGTCAGAGCCAAGCAAAGAGCCCTCACCAGAAACTGACTACACTGGCACCTGACCTTGGAGCTCCAGCCCCCAGATCAGTTCCTCTTGTTTAAGCCACCCAGGCCACCGTACTTTGTTATGGTAGCCTGAGCAGATGTGAATACAGATGTGAAGAAGCATTTTGTCAGAGCTGAGACCAGAGCAGGAAGTGGCATTGCTTGGCCAGGTGGGAGAGGCGCCCAGGCCCATAGTGAGCCGAGGCACCAATGCTGAGCTGGGCCTGAGACCCTGAGCATGCTCCCCCTGAGCATGAGCTGAAATGCTCCAACCTGCTTTCTCCCAGAAGGTCGATAAAGAACCCCAGCCCTTAAGGTCCAGGACTGCCCTTGAGAGACTGTAGCTGGCTAAGGTTTCTGCTAACTGTGGGGGAGACTGGGATGTGGAAGAGAACTATGGAAAGTCACTGAATCAACCCGGTCCTCGCCCGTCCCTCTGTACATTGCCCTTCTTAGAGGTCTGACAGGATCTCTGCGTCTCAGGGGCTGTAGTCTATTCTGACCCGATGTGCCCTCTGTGGATGCAGCCCGTGGAGTCAAGAGGTGCTCTTAGCTCAGTTGCTCAATCTGGACCAGCTCAAAGGGTAAGGAGACGTCTGGGGCTGAGCCATGTGTTCTGAGAGGGCACGGCTGTGTTTGAGGAGAAACTGACCATGGGGCTCTTTCTCCTGGGTCAGAAACTCTGCCCTGGAGCCCTGGCAGGCAGCCTTTTCTGAGGAGAACCTTGTCCTTGCTACTCTTCCCTCCCCCCTAGCTCCTCTCTCCTCCTGCTTCGTCCTGTCCTCCACAGCTGAGGGGCAGGAGGACAGGGCCTGGGGCTTCTGAGCACGCGACAGCACCAGCACCAGCAGCCTACTCAAGTGCCTTTTCCTGGCTTTGCTTTGAAAGTATCCTCAGTGCCACATCTGCTCGTGACGCTATATTTATCTGTGAGAAAGGCAGGACATGTTCAAACAGATATGACTTCTAGCTCTTTCGTTCTCTGCCCCCTCAAGGAAGTCTCGTTCTTATTCATTTCTTCCTGCCTCTGCTTCTGTCCCAACACACTGAGTCAAAGGCAACATACCCACACTCCCACACTCAAGTGCAAATGTGCTCACACACATTCAAAAAGCAATTGGTTCAGCAGCTACTATTCCAGGACTCTCTGTGGTTGATTCACACCTATTTGCCATGATGGATAGGGAAGTAGACCAATGGATGGACAGGCAGGCAGGAGGAGTAGAAAGAAACAGCTCAGAGGAATGGGGGTTAGTCATTTATTTTTTTACTTCCAAATCCACTGAGTACTCACTTAGTGGGAGGCAAGTGGGCTGAGGCTTGGGACAGAGTTTTGGGGCTGGGAGTGGATGCAAAGGAGTTGGATCAGAATTCGCAGGCAGGTATGGGACGGTACACCTGTTATCCCAGCAGTGCCCCCAAGCTGAGATCTAGGGAAAGGAAATCCCAAAACAAGACTCCAGAGGGCCAAGGCAGCTGGAGAAACCTGTGTGAGCCTCAGAATTGCCTTTAACCCACCCACTGAGGCCTCCAGGTAGGGTTAGGGAATTCCTGCCAGGGGGCGCTGTTCCCTCCCACTGGGACCAGGACCTGGGGATTGTCAGAAGAGCACAGGATTCTGGGAAATAAATCGGGGAAGGAAACACTCCATTGAGGTCTCCTTTAGCTAAATCATGCATTCAGATGGCAAAGAACTAAAGGGAAAGAGAAAAATGGGCAGGGGATTGTATGTTTCCAGAAGCCTCTAGATTGAGACTCTGACAACGAAAACATTGGTGGCAGGTTGAGGAGGGCCATGTGGCCAGGGCTATAGAGACAGGGGCAGAGTGGGCCTGGAGAACTCAGCCGGAGGGGATCTCAGGATGGCACTCAGGCTGTGATGGGGATGTGGGGACCCACTGGGGACCCTCCCAAGGGAACAGGGCTAGGACACTTACAGAAGAGGATACCACCTAGAGTATGTGAGAGCACAGTCCTCACCTGAGCCTGGGAGGCCTACCTGGTGTAGTAATCAGCTCACCTAGGGTTGATGTGAGGGCAAGGATGCTCACAGAAGGGAGAGCAGATACTCTGGGGGTCCCTGGTGGCAAGGCCTTGGATACCAAGATCTACAGCTCTGGAAGGACAGGACAAGCACTGGAGTCAGAGAGCCAGGTCTGCAGGAGACTGTAATATTGATTATACCTAAAACAGGCTGTAGACTGTACAGGATATAGAAAGTTAACCCAGAAGTGGCTGTTTTGAGAAAGGAGTCCCACCAAAGCCTATGTGCTGGGTCACACAAACTCTGTCACCACAACTAAAATCTTAACTAGAAGGACAATGCTCTAATCACAACCATATATTTTGTACATATTTCTGTTCTTAATTCGAGAATGCTTTGTCTTTTTCCTTTAAGAACTTTGTCCCATTAATTTCCAAAGAATTCATGACTATGAATTTTCTCACATGATCTTGCACTCACACTTAGCTCATTTTTACCCCACTGATTACCAATAAAAATCAATGGCTTGGACTGGCCAATGCCTTTGTTGGTTGTACCAGCATCAATAATCCTGGTTTCAACCTGCTTTCTATCTCTTTTACTTCTTTTAGTTTGATTTCTCCATCCCAGATCATCACACACTGAGCAGGAGACTGGAGCCTACTGCAGAGGTTTTCAGTAATATTTCAGGGGTCCCCAGTACAGCTCTGTCACTGACTAGCTTAGAGACCACAGAAAGCTCATTTAGCTTCTCTGACCTCAGCTTCTTTCTCTCAGTTAAGATAGTAATTAACCTCAGTTATAACAGTATTGTGTAGGGCTTTGTGGGATGAGCTCAGGTATGCCAAAATGCTTTCCAAGAGTGCTTTTGAAATTATAAAGCACAATATAAATGTTGTTTTACTTTCCTAAAAAATAAAAGGTGGTGGGATATTATGAAAAGAACAAAGGCCTTGAAATCTAACTGTATGGCCATGTGAAGATTCTGGAAAGTAGACATGATTTCTTTTCTTTAAAACCATACACTGACCTTAATTATGTACCTTTAAAGTTCATTACAGTATTCTATTGTTGAAAGGAAATAGTCTCTAAAACATCATTTAAGCTCAGTTATTGTGCAAGTCTTCAGGTTTACTAAATCTTGGAATCAGGTAGTATGATTCTTTCAACTCTGTTCTTTTCTTCAAGATTGTTTTGGTTGTTCAAATCACTTTGTTCTTTCACATAGACTTTAGAATCACCTTGTCAATTTTTATGAAAAAGTTTTGCAATTTTATTGCAATTGAATCAAATCTACAGGTCCGTTTGAGGCAAATCAATCTCTTTAATGTGAGATCTTCTAACTTTCTCCATCTATTTAGGTTTTCTTGAAGACTTTCATTATTAGTATTTTTGTAATTTTCAACATATAGATGTTGCATATATTACAAAATTTATAACTGAGTATTTAATATGTGTGGTCGTAATCATCTTTTCAGTCTGGCTTAGAGGCTTATTTATTTTATTCTTTTTCTTCAAAGGGTCATTTTTTCATTTCACTGAGTTTTTCCTACTGTTTTTCTGACTCCATTTTCATTGATTTTTCTCTTGATTTTAATTTATTTTTGACAGAGGATTTCACTGTGTAGCCCAGGCTGACTTTGAATTTGTAGCAATAGCCCTGCCTCCGTCTCCCTAGTGCTGGGATTACAGGAATGTGCCATGACACTTGGTATTCTTTTATTATTTCTTTCTTCCATCCTGCCTTCAGTTTAATTTGCAAATTTCTAATTTCATGGAGCAGAAATGGGTCATTTATTTTATACTTTTCTTCTTTTCTAACGTACATGTGTGATGCTATACAAGCCCCCATCTGAACACCCACTTAAAGCTTGATACACTGTGTCTTTTATTTTTCCTGAGTTTAAACTTTTTCCAATTTCCTGTTATGTTCTCTTTGACCCATGAGTTATCTGAAAGTGTTGCTTTTAAATTTCCAAGTGTTTGATATATTTGAGGTTCTTTCAATATCTTTTAGGTTTTGATTTCTAGTTTAATTTTGCTATGATCAAAAATATATTCTATTATTTAAATTCCTTTAAATATGTTAGTTTTTAAGTAATTCTGAGAATGATCTATTTTATGAATTTTCCACGTGTTATTAAAAAGACTGAATATCCTCCTCTTATTGGGTAGAACTCTCTATAAACACCAGTCAGGTGAAGTTTCTGTCCAGATTTTTTTTCTATCCTTACAGATTGTCTGTCTACTTTTCTATCAATTTTTTAAGGAAGACCATTACAATTGTTAATTTCCATGGGAATTTTCCTTTTATCTTTTCAGTTATGTCAGGTTTTTCTTGATTTTAGATGTAGTCATATTTAGGATGATTGTTTTTTAGCAAATCACCTCACAATCATTGTATCCTTTCCTCCTCTGTCACTAGTAATATTCCTTCTTCCAAAGTTTATTTTGTCTGATACTAATATGGCCACTCAAGACTTACTTTTAAAGTGTTTGCATAATGCTATAAAATTCCCTTTATTTATGCCTTTCTATGAAATACAGACTAAAACTTTGTATTTAAAAATTCAAACAGACAGTTGAATCTTTTAATTGGCATACATGTTAGTCTGCTAGGAGCACCATAATGAATTTCCATAGCCAGTGACTTAAACAGCTGCAATTAATTTTTTCACAGTTATACAGGATGAAAGTCCAAGGCCACCAGTGCGTGTTTGGTTTTCTCCTGAGGCCTCTGTTCTCGGCCTGCAGGTGGGAGTTTCCTTATGCTCCTCGAATGACCTTTCCTCTTATGCGAGCATTCATTCTTGCTGTCTCTGCCTTTTAGAGTAAAGAAACTGGGAACCTGGATTAGAGCCCCACCCTTAGAACCTCATCTAACCTTAAGTACTTCTTTCAGGTCCTGGTCCAAGTAAGTACAGTCACATAGTTTACTGGTGTTGGAAACTCTGTTAGATTTTGGAGAGACATCATTGAGTCTGTCTGTATAGTACTTATAGGATTTTATACTTAATTAATTAGTTAATTTTAGGTTCTGGGGATTAAACTAGCAACCTTGTACTTCTGAGGCAGGCACCAGAACCACTAAGCTAAATCCCCAGCTCCAATTTAGTGTAATTATTAAGAGATTGAAGTAAAATTTAATCTCTTGCTAGCTGTTTTCTGTTTGTTCCATTGTTCTTTTTTCACGTTGAATATTTCATGTTTTTCTACTTTTGGTTCACTTTCGGATTATTATTTTTATTTCATTTAAAATTTATTTTAGCAATTGCCATAAAGTTTGTAATAAAAATATTCGATTGACTACAATTGACTTTCAAGAACTATCCTACTGCCAATGATTTAGCTCAAGGAGTTCCATGCCTACAGTAGAAGCACAAGGGTCTAAGTTTGATCCCGGTACCACAAAATAATAATCACAATAATAAATAAAAATCCTCCTGCTTCTTTCGCCTAGAAGCATCTTGCAGTACATTCTCTGTTCTCCCCTTCCATTCTTTGTGGTGTGGTGTCTTACATGTCCCTTTTCTTTGTGATATAAGCAACTAAGAAAATGAACTGTTGCTTCAGTTAGGTATCTTTTTGAGCAATTAAAAAGATACATTCACATAGGCAACTGCCAAGTTCTTTATTCCTTTCCTGGTTTCTACTCATTATTAAATACTTTATTCAAAAGAAACTCTTGTTATTATTTGAAATGCCAATCTGCTGATAATTATCAATTTTTATTTTTTCTAAAAAAAGTTATTAGTTCTTTATGTTTGAAAGATATCATTGCAGGGAGAGATCTTAGTACACAGACTTCTGTACCTCCTTCAATACTTGAAAGATATTCTTCCATTGTCTTATAGGTTCTCAAAAAGTCTAATGTAGTATAGTTTTTGTTCCTCTATATGTCATGTGTTATTTTTCTCTGTCTACCTCCAAACTTTTCTCAGTTCTTTGACTATGAAGTGTTTACGGGTTTTTTTTTTTCCCCCTCATCTTTTACCTTCTTGATTTTCTTCTATCCTGCAGCAGCTCTTCGATTGATGGACCTGCATTTGGTATTTGTTTTTATATGTGTATGTATGGGTATGTATGTTTGTGTGCATGCATGCATGCAGTATGTATACATTGCAATACTTCCAGTTGAACCCAGGGCCTCATGCATGCTGAGCAAGCCATCTACCACTGGCTTACAATTCCTGCCTTGTTCCCTCTTTTCACCTTCTGAGACTTCAGCTGCATCTACAGTTGGCTTTTTGACATTGTCCCCCATGGTCTATATTCAGCTTTTCACTTATTTCCTTCTTTGTCTTTTATTTTGAGTAATTTCTATGGAATTATCTTCAAATTCACTGTTTTTTCCTCTGCCGTGTCAGATCTACTGGTGAGTTTTTGAATGACATTATCCACTTGTTTTCTGTTACTAAGATTTCTACTTTTCCCTCCTTTTTTTGGAATTGTCTTCTCAGCCATCCATATTGTCCACTTTTCATAAAACAGTATAGTCACCGTAGTTATTTTGAACTTTTCTTCTGATGGTTTCAATATCTGTGCCATATTTGAGCTTAGTTCTGTTGATCGCCAGGTCTCTTGATAGTGTGTTGTACTTTTTTACTTTGTCTGCTTTGCGATTTTTATGGAAAGCTGGACACCTTGTATAGAACAGTAGAGCCTGAGGTAAATAGCATTTACTGCTGGAAATGGTCCCACCTTATCTCTTGCTGAGTCTTTGTTAATGGAGAGTGGAAATATGCTTGGATCTGGTTGGTTACGGCCACCTCCAGGGCACCTCAGGCCTTGTATTCCTCATACGGCTCGTGTTTAGGGTCATAGCTGATTTGCCTGGGGATTTCTCTGTTCCACCTTCAGATTTCAGATTTGCTTGTAAACCATAGCTGAGGGAAAAATCACTCTGCTTTTGAATTTCCCATGACAAATGATGACTGTTACTTGTTACACACAATCCTTTTTGGCTTGGGGTGGGGCTCAAGGAAGGAGTGAAGGATAGTCTTGCTGTTCTTCAGTTTCGCTCTTAAGCAGGAGCTGTGTCTCTGTATCTTGGGGCGGGGGATAGTTCAGTAGTCCTGCTCGCCCCGTGCCCCATCTACAGAAGGCTACTGGTCTGCATGGACTTTTACTCCTCACCCACAGACAGAGGATTTTTATTTTTCCCTTTCTTCAGACTGAGGTAGGTCTTCACACCCATCCTACAGACAACAAGATTTGCTACCCCTTTTCTCCGTGAGTCTTTTCCCCTAAAAGGGCATGTAGGGAGAAGGGTCTTTTCAGCACTTAGGCCTTTACTTGAAACACTGTTCTTTTCTCTCAGACCTGAGACAGGAGAGGGATTTATACTGTTCTTTCCCCCACCATTATTTCTTATGAGAATTTAATGTAGTCCTTGGAGAGGAGACGGAACGAGACAGTGCATTCCCTCATGTCGGCAGCTCTCACGGGTTTACTCAATCATGCAGGCCCAACATGCGGCTCTTAGCAAGCTGTTGAAAATTGAATTCTTTCTCTTCTGTAGAGTCACAGATAAGCAACCACCCCTGTCCTCTCTCCCCTTGGAAGAATCTATTATCTGTTGCATTTTGAATTAGCTTTTCACTTGCACCCCCTATTTATTGATTAGTTCATGAAAATGCTTCATTTTTCAGATTGTTTGGCTATTTCTTTTGTAAGATTGAGGGAAATGTTCTTTGCGGCTACTTAGACACTAAGCAGGAACCCCAAACCCTACTGTCTTTTGAATTTAAAAGTCTGGAAACTTACTTTATTTAGAAATATTAAGTAATCTTTAAAATTTTAACTTATATTTTTGTTTTTGGATTCTTTGAAACTATAAAGCACTCAATTCATAAAGCAGGAGACTAATGTGTATCTCTGTATTACAGGGAGCCAATAGAAATGAACACATCACCAGATAGGGGTTAGTTTCAGTAAAGTCAGTGAAAAATAAAGATATCAGAACTGAGGCTGGAGCTGCTTTAGAAGGGATAGGCTCAAGGTAAAGTCACAAGAGCCACTTCCGTACTTCCCTAAGTGGTGAATGGAAACGAGACATCCTGTAATTGGCCTCCACATAGGTCATTGAGGCCAGATATGTATCAGACATTCAGGAAGATGAACAGAACCTAGTCCCAGCCCTTCCTTAAAAGTTCCCCTTGGAGAAGTCAGACAAGCCAAGCTTAATGACGTCAGCCACATACCCCTGCTCCGTGCCCTGCCTCCCTGCTGCACTGATATTAGCTAAGCAGCTATTTTGTAATCCTATAGGTGGTCTGACCCACACTGTCCCCACACTGTGACTTTGTTGTATACCCTGACAGAAGGCCCTGGGTGGCAATGCACTCAGGATCCCTCCTGTTCCTCAGGAGTTATTCCTTGTCCCCAGTAAACCGTTCCTGCTTTCGGCCTCCTTTGCCTTTGGAATTCATTCTTTGATTTCAAGGGACACAAACTGGACATATCTGATATTTATCAGCTTGGGAGCTGTATTTCTCCTATATCATTAGTTTATATTGCATTCTAAAGCTTTCTATTTGTTCTTATACACTTCTGTCTTAAGTTTTGAATAGGTTATAAACTTCAAAACAATGTCATTTCCATCCCTACTCCTTCGCTGTCTAGTTCTCTGTGCTGGAAGTCAATGTTACTAGTTTCTTGTCATCTTTTCAGAAATATATTATGGAATTACAAGAAAATATCTAGGCATTAATTTCCCACTTATTTTTCACAACCGGTTGCATATTTTACATACTGTTCTGTTGTCTTTCTTTTTTCAAAAAAATAACACTATATGTCTTAGAGATGTTTCCTGATAGGTGTAGAATCTCTCATTTAACAGTGATGAAATATCCTACTGTCTGTGGGTATGCATTTATTAGCTACATACCGTTAACTTAGCCTCTTCCTGATGGACATTTTGGCTGGCTATGCCTTGATATTGTTTACAAACAGTGTCGATGGGCCATTTCCTCAGTATGTCACCGCCTCATGTGCAGAGGTTTCTTCAGGATGATACTTGCTCATGAAATGCCTGGGCCTGAGATTTCACGCACTGGTGTCCAGCCTTTGCCAAACTGCCCTCCATAGGCACTGTACCAGTTCAGATTCCCTCTTGTGTAAATCCTAGTGTTTGCCTGTAGCCTATATTTCTGCCAAAATTGAACACTCTCCAACTTTGGGATATTTGCCAGAATGAGGAGGCAAAAACAGTACC
The DNA here is from genome assembly GCA_004026965.1 of Petromus typicus. Taxonomy (NCBI): domain Eukaryota; kingdom Metazoa; phylum Chordata; class Mammalia; order Rodentia; family Petromuridae; genus Petromus; species Petromus typicus. The sequence continues at coordinate 105,032 of PVIR01001648.1, read as the reverse complement.
ACAATGCAGTTTTGAGTTGTGTGGGGTTTTTTTTAGTAAGAGTTAATTATAGTGCCCTTAGCTGCTTAAAGAGATATTTTGCCTTCTTTTTCTGTTCTCCAGCATTCAGTGAGGGCTCAGGGGGTGCTGGTGAGACCGTGAATAGGGCTCTGCCTCCTCAAATTCAGCTTCTCAGTGGTATTTTCATTGTTTGGGGTCCATCATGATTCCTACATGAGCTTTACCATGAGGTAAATGTTTCTGTTACATTTAAACAGCAAGAAAATTACTGACTGAGTGCAGTGTGTTTTCAAATTGCTTTTGACGGCTGATGGGAGATAGTGTCCTGTTATGCCTGGCTTTATTAACTATCCTGGCCTGCCAATTTGTGGATTACAAATCATACTCAAAGATGAAAGAATTCAGGTGGCAGTTGGCCCTATCTTTTTGTCTCTCCTCTGTGGTCCCCTGGGTGCTAGCTAGCACCTTCCTCTCTGTCCAGCTGGGGCTGGGATGGGTTCATTCCCGGCAAGGACAAAGGCAGCCCCTGCTCAGTGCCCACCACTCTGGTCCTGTGCTCTTACATCGCTCAAGTGAGAGAACCCTGAACCTAGGGTGACCACATTTTGATTTCTCCTCAATTTAGCAACACCGTTGAAACTGCAGATTCTTGGACACTTTTTGCCGAGACAAAAAAATGTCCAAAATTTTTGCTCGGCTTGGCAAAAATTGTAATGTGCAGAAAGCACCCAGAGCCTGCAGCGTACACGGAAGTCTCATGTGCCGAGTGGCCCCTCTGCCCAGCTCCCAGCCTCGGAGGTCCGAGTCCTGAGGCCTCCACACCCCAGAGGCGGGAGAGCAGGGGCTGTGGTGGAGGCAGGCAGTACCCCAGATGCCCACAGCTATCTGGCCCGTTGGACTGATGGTTAGGTAGCAGGAGTGGCCTGGGCTCAGCAAGCTCAAGGGCTTGGGAAATCCTTGGCGCGCCCTTCCAGGTGAAGCTATTCTTACCCCGTTTAAGAGCTGAGGAAACTGAAGCCCTAACTCCAAACCTAAGCGCTCCTCTGAAAGCCATCGGTGTGGAGAGGCAGAGGGCTGGGCTCAGCTCTACTCTGCCCGTGCAGGGACCCCTGGGCACCGGCCCAGCTGCTCCCAGCCTGCTTTAGAACGACCCCTGGAGGGGGAGAAAGGGTGGGGCAGGATGAGTGGAGGTCACGGGGTGCCCTGCTCTGGTTTTCTGGCCAGGAGGGGACTCATGTCTGCACACGGGCGGCTCGGAAAGGCTCCCAGGGGACATCTGGGGACTAAAGACCACAGGCTGCAAATGCAGTCACTAAGGGAGTTCAGAAGAGGGGAGCGTTAGCAGAGGATTTGGAGGAAATTCTCCACAGATCCCTCCAGCTCCTGGCAGATTAGCCACAAACTGGAAGAGGTCCTGTTGGGCGAGGCACAGGGACAGTGTGGCACGAGATGCCTGTTTCTCGGGCTCCTGGCCGCTCTCCGGAGAGCCGAGGCTGAGCCTCCGGCAGTGCTGGCAGCTCAGGCCTGATCCCACCCCTCCTGGGCCTGGGGAAGAGGCCAGAAGCAGCGGGGAGGCCCCAGCAGAGGGCTGCTGCCTGGCTGTCAGATCAGCGCCAAGCCCCGCCGAATCCTGTCAGCACTCTCCTCTGTCGGGAGACCTGCCCGCCCGTGCCCTCCCTCAGAAGGACCTGAGCTCAAAGGTCCTTGCCAGGCAAGTGCTTCCCTCACCCATCGCTGTCTGAGCAGGAGAAAGAGCTGAGCGGCCCCTCACTGGGAAGTCCTCCTGCTCACCCTGAAGACCGTCCACAGCGCCAGGCCGCCCCCTGGCGGTCTAGGAAGGAAAGATGACCGCGAACCGATGTGACAAGAGCTAGCAGGTGTGGAAACTTCCCTGGGTACCAGCCTAACATCTGACACTATTTATTTCACCTGAGGAGGAGAGTCCTAATCTTGGTAAACAAAGTGGTCGGAAACATTCTTTGGGTGGCTTTACTTAATCCACAGACACTTTGTCAGGTAGTTAATCTCGTCAATAAATAGACACAGCACAACAGAGTTCAGAGACACAAGCACTTCTGAAGACCTCACAGCAGGTACACGGGCATATCTATGATCAGAACTGAAGTGTTTGCTTGTCCCTCCTTTCCCCCAAAGGTCCAGATTCTCCCACGGTCTGGTGGGGAGCAGGGATCAGATGGTGGAAAGAGACACAAGGAAGATAGGAATCAATGATCCGGGAAGCATCCGTTTGCCCTCTAGCTTCCCACCAACCTCGCTTGGCAGAGACAGCAGAGACTGGCCAGCTGTGGACAGATACCGAGGGCTGAGGGCCCATCGCTCTGCCGTCTTCAGATACATCTGAGCACTTTTCAAACAAGCAGTCACGTTCCAGTCTACAGAAGTGCAGCCTGGGAGGAAGCGCCCGACTCTGGGCAGCTGGGCTGTTTACATTTTCATCTTTATGCTGTATCTTCTTCTAGTGCCTTTGAACTACACCTTTTTTCTTAAGACTGCCATCACAGGAAGGATCCTTACAGATTTTTGATTCAGCAATGTGTTCAGTGGTGGAAGGGAAGGAGTAACCCAGGCTAGGGAAACTGAGGCCCGGGGTGGTGAGAGATGTTCCCACAGTCGCAGCAGGCCACTTAACTGCGCCTAAAGTTTAGAGACTCACACAGCATGGCGGAGGCCCAGTGGGTACAGGACCGGCCCTGGACTTCCTATCTCTTCAAGGCTGTGAGGAGGTTTGTTTGCCAGAGAAGAAGAAGGCCTCATCTTCCACAAGCTGGGCCTGGCCAGGCGTTCCCTCTGGCCTGGGCCATGTACTTCCTGTCCCTGGTGAGTGGCGCGGGCCTGGGGCCCAGCTGGCCCCCCATTCCTACCTGTCCTCCCTCCAGGCTCCCTGTGGAGATGGGGCAGATGGACCCTGCTTGTTGACATGGGTCTTCCTGGCTCTTGGGAGGGTGATGACCCCTCACGCAGCCCCAAGGCCCTGTGACAGCATTTTCTTATTCATTTCTGACAACAACCCTAAATGGAAGTATTTACCTCACTCTTTCAAACTTGCAGGGCAGTTTTGGGTTCATGGAAAACTGAGCAGAAAGTTCCCATCTACCCCCGGCCACCCCTGTGCTCCCTTCAGATGCACAACGGACCCATATTCACCATCTCCTTCTCATAGGGCAGTTTCTGCTTGGGGACACTGTAGGACACTCCATGAGAGCAGGTGCTTTCAAATGACAGGGGAGCAGCTAAGCCCTGCCATGAGGACCGAGGGCATGTGGCAGGAGATGACAGGGACCTGTATGACTGCCCCCTGGCACAAGGCTCCTTGCTGAGGGCTGACCCTGAGATGGCACAGCTGCCACTGGAGTTGGAACTCGAGTAGGCAGAGCTGCTGCCCTGGAGGAGCTCAGACCCACGGTGACATGGGTCACCTAAGGGTTTCTGTGCCACACCACCTCATGTCGCCTGGCTTTCCTGTATGTCACACTGTTAGCGATGGCGTGGAAGCGTTTATAGGGTGCGACAGGCTGGACTGGAGGCAGTCTTACGGGGGCTTGGGACAAGGCTGTGACATTAGTGGGGTGACAATTACCATGGAAATGGGTCACTCTCTGAGGACCACTCCACACAGGCTTCCTCCTGTCTCACTCACTGTCATCTCCAGATGCTAGACACACCTAGGGCTGGGCCTGGCTGTCCCTGTGCAGGTTTCCTGGGCCAGAAGATATTTTCTTTCCTCAAGGCCACGTGGACGAGGAGAAAGAGCCTGGTGTGCACTCTGCCTTTGCACCTGCAGGTGTGTGGGAGACCCTGTTGCCTAGCCTGAACACTGTGGTGCTAAACCTTGAAAAAGGGTCTAACAATTTGAGAATGGAGTATAATTTCTGTCACATCCTGGGTGTTCAGACACGGGTGGCCCTTATTTCTGAGTCAGATGCGAGGATCCCTGGCCTGCCCTAGCTCTGACCTAGCTCTTGTCCTGAACATATATTTGAAGAGGCTGCCAGCCAAGAGGCCAAGGGGTCTATTCTTCAATTTCCCAGCTGACAAACAGAAATCAATTTTTCCTCTTTTGAGCCATTAAAACTCATCACCCATGAAGCAGATCCATGTGCCTTATTTGATTTTCATTTTGGAAACCTAGTATCAATCCTGGCGTTCTCAAGGCATGCTGGGGAGAGACAAGCTTGTTAGCCTGGTCTCCTCTCTCTCTCTCTCTCTCCTGTCACTGGCCAGGAAGTTCCGCATTTCCCACTTCCGGGCCACGGAGCGTGAGGCTCTTTCTCTGTAGTACCTCGGAGACTTCTGGGAGTTGATTGAATGCAGATTCCAGGTTCCCTCCTCCCACCCAAATCTACTAAACAGGAAACTCCTGAGGTCCTCTGGCCACTCTTCTCTAGTTTGGGAGTCAGCGCCTCAAAGACCCCCAGCCCGTGTGTTTCACAGTCTATCTCCGTGGGAGAGGGTACAAGAACCATGGCTGGGAGGATGAGGAGGTTCACGGGAAAGAAGGGCTGGACAGGAAGAACAAACTCTTACCATCTCCAGTCCTTCCGTGTTGTAAATCTTACTTTTTTAAAAAGAGAATTGGCTTGGTGTAGAAATGTACGCTAACATAACCTACTTCTGTTAGCGTAGTATTTTCCCACTATTAACAAAGGAATATTAATATTTGATTCAAATACTTACGAATGTAAAATTAAGATTCATGGAGGATATGTACTACACAAGTCTGGGTATAAAGTGTGCCTGTTAACTCCAAATCCGCGGCTTTAGTCATCCTGCGGCAACCTGTGCAATGTTCAATTTTGTCAGTAGAGGGTGCTAGAGGGACATCGCAAGGCTCACATAAACTGAGCTTCTCAGACTTTAAAATACTGGTACAAATTCCCATTATGGAGTGCAATCATGATGTGTATATGTAATGTACCAATAAAGATTTCAATAAAAAAAATAGCAGCGAACCCGCTCCCATTTATAGAAGTCCGATTGCATGATCATTTGAATATAGATAAAATTACTGCACACTGCCAGAAATTATGGCAACTCTAGGACTGGTGTCCCTGACCCCAGCATTCCTGCAGCGCACATCTTGTTGCTTGTCTGGGAAAGGCCGGAGGGGAACGGGAGGGAAATGGAAAGTCAGGTCCAGCATCTCCGCGGTTAGCGTGTTCAAATGCACCAAGGTCTGGAGAACTCACCACGAAATCTTGAAATCTTCCACTTGGGAAAGATTGTACTTCCGGAAAGACCTACGCACTCAAAATGGGTGATGAGGAGCACGACTCGAGGCAGGAGCCCCGCTCTTCTAGGGTGAGGATGACCCGGGGCCTGGAAGAGCCCAACAAGCTGGCTGTCCCGTCCTCAGTCACCAGCGCTGAGCCCCCCGGGTTCTGAGCCTCCGCTCACAGCAGCCCTCCCTGCAGTTCGGCGGACTCCAGTGACAGGCGCCCAGTGCGCAGAAACACTACACCGCTCCCCGAGCCAGAGGAACCCGGACCAACGTTGCTCCAGCTGCACGTACTTCTTCCCCACCTCAACAGCTGGGTCGAGACAGAGCTTGGCATGTGACATCTGCAGCCAGTGGCCCGGCCACGTGGTCCTGCCTCCTCGTTCCACAGTGCTAGGTGCAAACTGGGCCTGTGCATCATCTCGGGGTGGAATCCAGGGTCCTTGTCCTCAACCTGGGGATGCTGATCCTGACTCCGATCGATAAGCCGGACAGAAGCTCAAAGAATAAGGAAACTGAATGGGAAGGATTTAGGAGCTAAGCACATCACCCTTATCAGTGGCACTTGCCACAACCTGCTCCCCTGCCGCACTCACATGTGGATTAACCTCAATTTAGTCACAGCCAGGGCTGGACTTCTGGTAAATTAAAACAGAACAGCCAGGCTGGGCCCGGATTAGCAGAGTTGGCCACTAGGTGTCACTGTCTCGCCATCGTCTGCCCAGGGCCAAGTCTGCGCTGCCTGGAGGCCAGCTCCAGGTGCAGGAGGGAGTTTTTAAATTTGCATGGTCCCAGCACCCTAAGGAGAATGTCATTTCTCAGAAGGGAGGGAAGAGATCATTGTTGACTCGTTGCCCTGGTGTGGGCTCAGGCTGAACTGCTGTTGCTGCAGTAAGAGGGGCTCTTTTTACCTGGCTGTTAATTGCTATGCTCTACAATGATCGCCGGTCTAGAACATGTTAGGAACCTGGAAGTCTGGCGCCTTCATTTGGATGAGAACGTCTGAAAAGAGAAGGTCTTTTTCCAAGGACATAAGCTAGATGGAGAAAGAAAAGGGTGTGAACCTGAGGCTAGGAGTCTTACCCCACATTCCGTCCACTCCCCCGAGCCCTGTGTGCCCACCACTCCTGCTGCTGACACGGGGCACACACGTCATGCTCTCTTCTTTGCAGCTGGACACAGCTGTACACTTAACATGCCGCAGCGTGTCAGGGACACTGGGCAACGTAGCTGGAAGTCTGTCTCCTGTTCCATGGTCCAGCGTGCCAGCCGGCGCCATCCACTTTCCCATAAACAGTGGTTGGAGCAAGATGAGGATTCAGAAAAGATGTGTACAGTTCCACAGCTGCAGCAGCTCCATTGGGGTGTGCGCAGTATGGGCCCCTGCAGGCCGACACCCAGGGTGTGGACACTGGACAGTGGGCCCCTGCAGGCCCACTGGACACTTGCACGTGCTATACCAACCGTGATCGCCAAGGGGCAGCGTTTCACCAGGGAGCTCATTCTCCAGGCACTGAAGAGTGGGAAGTGTTTTAGGGAGCCGAGGAGTGTTTGAAAAAATATTGTAAATGTAGAAAAGAGATACACAGGCCAGGCTGCCCCTGAAATTTATTTCTCAAAGGCAGTTATTTTATTCCTCTGTCCATCTCTCTATTTAGTCCAGCCGTTCCAGACTGGAGAACTTTGTGTCTACCAGCCTCGCCTTCTTCCACGGCCAAGAGCTGTTCAGAGTTCTGGATGCTCCCTGCAGGTATTTACTGGTCTCAGAATAGTAGTCTAGAATCTAGTAGGAGGTGCTTCCATTTGTGCATCACAAGACCAGTCCATCTTTCCTCTACTTGGCCACAAATTCGGGCCCAACTACCCACTCTGCACCTGTCTGCTCGGCACCTGCTTTGACGCAGCCCCACGCCACCACTGCACTCACTATTGACCATTCTGCCGGGATATTAAGCACTTTGGGCTTGGCTTGGGGACAGTTATACAGCAACCTTGTCAGAGTGATGGATTCTTCTAGGATTATTGCTTAATTAGCTTGTTTAGAAGGAAAAATCAACCTGGACATCAGCTTTCTGGGAGCCAGAAGGAAGGGGAGAAGTGGGCAGGGAGATCTGCGGTGCTTCCTGCAGCAGGGTGGGGCTGGAGTGGGCACGAGAAGCCCTCCCCCGGGCGCTGTTCTTGAATTCATTAGCTGTTTTCTCATCATCCGGTTGCTGCGATTCCGGAATTGCCTCATTTAGTGGAATTGAAGAGTCGTGACCCTGAAATGTCACCCAAGGACCACACAGCCCCCTCAAGGGGGTTTAGGTTTCCAGGGGTCTCAAGAGGATAGGTTTCCAGGCCTACCTATTCCTACATCTCCTGAATCAGAATTTCTGGAGATCTTTTCACAGGTTATTGAGGTGATGTGCGACGGCTGGAGAGTCATTGCCACAGGCCGTTGAGTGTAGATCTAACCTCCCCCGGCCCTGGGAAGTCCACCTTCTATTGGGTGTGGATTTCACAGCACACTGGTTGCCTGAAAGCTGGGGGTGAACCCGAGAGTTGGTAGCCACCTTTCTGGCTTTTGCACCCCCAGTCAGCCCAGCAGCTTCTGAGCCCTTCATTCCCTGTATTAAATCCTTTTCTTCAGGAAGTACCTTGAGTGGGTCCTGTTTTCCTCACTGTATCTCATCAGAATATTCTTGATTCTTTCCTCCTTCTATCACACACTCTTCCTCTTATTCCCACCCCCTGCTCCTAACTGGTTATTAAACAGAACTAAAAAATGGTAAATGTTTAATTGTGGACCCACTATAGTGTCTTAGTTAATTGAGTATATTGAACATTTTAAGCTGGGGGGGGGAACCCAGTAAATTTAGTTGCCTCTATCTGAGGTCCTCCATGGAATCCATCCCAAGGCTTAGGGCCCTGGTGAGAAAAGAGGGGAAGAGACAGAAGGATAACACAATCCCCACAACACCTCAAGGTTTTCTTCCCTATCTCCTTGGGGTCTAGAGGTACTGAACACCAAGTGGGGTGAAGGGGGCTTATTTCTGCTTTGAGGAGACCCAACCTGCATCTTCCCCCAATGCATGCAGAGCTGCCCTCTGGAACTCTGCTTTCCTGGTGTGTGTGTGTGTGTGTGTGTGTGTTCATGTGTTTTCCAGTGGCCACCAGTGCTGTAACCCCTGGCTCTGGGGAAGTGAGTTGGGGCTTTCCTCCTGCCCATGGCCAGGCAAAAAGGGCTGAGTTCCTGAATCAGGGACTTCATTTCAGTCTTGTATCTGCCACTTGCAGCAGTGTGACCTCTCCTCGCAGGGCCTCAGGGATCTCATCTGTAAAATGGACATGAAGAGCAGGGTGACCTGTCTCCCTCCCCAGAGGGCTGTGATGCTGAAGCCCTGGGGAGTCTGAGGCTCATAACTTCTTTCTTGAGGACTCCCATGACTTCCCTTCCATTGTCTGGGTGTCAGAGTGGCCTTTGCCCACCTCTTCATCCCAGAGAGACACACCAAGATTATCAGGACCCACCAATAGGGATCTGGCATGTCTGAGGTCCTTTGCTGGTCATATCCACCTACTTTGGGCCTTTCTGATCTTGGCAGAGGGAGTAAGGGACCCTGAGAAGGTGCGGCCTGGGACACGTTGGCTGGTCTGCTTCATGCTAGAGTCTAAGGACAAAGGTGCTTTCTGTCTCTGGTGGACAAGGATTAGTATTGACCATCTCCAAGCAGATAAGCCAGGCCCTCTCAGCCACAGCGGGGACAAGCTCCTTGAGGCCTCTGGCACTCCAAGATGGCACAAAGAGTCAGCTTTTTAGTCAGTCCATTGAGTAACTTCATCCTTTACATCCTGCTAATTTAAAGCCTAGCTCCTAAGCAAAGGCCCATGAGGCGGAAGCTGCCTGCGTTGTGATGGACAGGAATTCCACCAGCACAGAGCATGTCTGTCTGGGGGTCCCTGTGGTGACTGGTGTGCCCTTTCTCATCTCCCAGGCTCTCACAGGCCCAGCTGAGGTTAGGGCTGGCAGGGGTTAGGGGCAGCAGGATGGGCAGGTGCGCTGGAATGTCTGAGTGAACTGCTGGCAGGAGATCCCCTCTGGGTCCCACAGGAAACGGTTCATGCATGCTCCTGGAATTTCCTTCTGCTCTGCGGGCCTGCTGGTTGGAGGCTTTTGCACGTGGAAGACCTTATGTAACAGGGCATTCCTGCAGTCAGACAGCAGATCTTCTGATACCAGCTCTGTCTTACTCTGATTAGCCTGTTTTTAGCCATGGCCGTCTGCTCTGGCTCACCCCACAGGGGAGCAGGGGGAATAATGACCTGCTTCTAGCATCACTGTGCGTGACCCTCCAGTCATCTGAAATCTAAACAGCAGGAAGGAATTGACTACAAGGATGCGGCCCCCTCACCCCATATCACTGAGTGCTCTGCCAGTGCAGTTAGGGGCTGTGCTTGTGTCTCGGTCAAAGGACGCATTCCCTGCGACGCTGACCTGGTTTCGGCAACCCTGTCTCACATCTCCCCTTCCGAGGCATCTGCTCTGGAAGTCACACTCACACCTGGGAAGGTTCTCACTTCCCAGCCTTTTGCAAGGACTTCCCTCCTGGAGATTCTTCAGGAGATGAACTCTCAAACCACAAACTCTCCTCAGGGAGATACAGCCTGGTCTCTCCGGAAACTTCCCTCTGGCGTCTGAGAACCACTGTGCAGATGATGAGGAAGGAGGAACCTCCCTCTTCCTTTCCCTAAAATGTACCTTTGGGACGGAGCTATGATTCTCCTTTGACTGAGCAGAGACTGTTATGGGAAATATGTTTTATTTTGCCGTTTAGCTGTGAGCCAACAAGGACGCACACATCAGGGACTGCGATCGTGACAAACACCACCGAACCAACTGTCCCAGGTCATACAGGACATTCTGATCCTTCCGAGAAATGGGTCCAAATGGTGCCCTGGCACCAGAGGCAGCTTCTTCCCTCCTTTCACACAGTAGGACATTTTCTGTTTCACATTCTTGGGATCCAACCTGCTGTAGCAAAGAGCCCACAAGTCCGATGATGCAGCCTGTTTCCAGGCCTCACGCAGCCAGGCCCCGGCTCAGGCTTCCAGAAAGCTGAGTTTCCTACCGACCAAGTTCAGTCACAGGGCAGCCTGTGAAAGGATCAGCTTCCAGTGCGATGACTGAGAGCTTGTCCTAAAGAAAAGACAAGGAAACTTGTGCCCGCGGCACAGGGAGAGTAAAGGCTTTTCCTCATTTTTCACGAGCACCCCATGCCCACAGCTGCTATTCAGGACCGTCTGACCCCACAGATCTCCTGCTGCGAGGCTGAATGGCTCTGTCTCATAGGGCCATGGATGGGAGTGCTCCCCAACTCTTCACACCCACTCTGATGAGACCTCCCCCCGGCTCTGCGAGAGACGGAGTCCAGGCCTCAGCCCACCTCACACTGCAGACCCACAGCAGCCAGACAGCACCTCCGGCAGCAGATGTGCCTCTCACCTGCGCACTTTGCCGAGCAGTGGCTTTTCTCAACTGTGGTGGCTTGGGTGGAGGCGACTCTCCTGCACAGGTCTCTCTTCCACAACTGTGGTTGGGCAGCTGCCCTGTCCACGGGCAAACGAGCCTCAGCTCGCCCCGTCCCCTCCTCGTGAACCATAAACTCTTTGTTTCTCATCCTATTTGCTAATTTGCTTATTTTTTTAAATAAAAGATTCAGTCCAATGTCCATCATTTAGAATTTTAAATAATATACATCATGAGGAAAAGAGAATACTCTCCCGGCCCGTTCCTCTCCTCAGTTCCTCTCCCCAGACTCTTTCTTCTGGTGTTTTTCTCCACATTTCTAAATAATGCCCTTATTCTTGATGTGTAAATTTTAAATTTTAAATGTCTATTGACTTCTTGTGGTGGAGTGCTCCTCACCCACTTTCACATTTATATCTTCTCTCCTTTCATTTTTCCAATACATTTATATCACATTTTTGTTAAATCAATATGCAATTTTTACTCTGCTCCAATTATGCATGTATTGTTCATTGCTGAGTGGGAAAATACTCTTGGATTACATTTTCTTCTATAACTCTTTGTTCTTCCAGGAGTTAATAATTACCTCATTTTTTTTGTCTGTGTAGTCTGTCATTATCCTAATAATTCTTTTGAAACTTCTCCAGCAGGATTTAAAACTCTTCTGAACATTTAAATTTACAACCTCCAAGAACAAGCACGCTGATAAGCTCCAGCCCGTGGCCCCTGCCCACCGCCGCTGCCCTGGACCTGTGCTCTCTCAATGGCCGCAGCTCTAGTGTGCGAACTTTCCTGCCTGCATCTAGCCCCAGCTCTCCCGTCCCCTGGCTTCCAGCTCTTCCTCCCTCGTGATTTCTACCCTGGGAGTTAACACATTATTTTCCCAGTTGGGTACATTCCCTACAAGAGCCTGGCCACTCCGGCCTCGCCCGGTGCCCGGTGGCTAAAGGAGCATTCCCCAGTGGGGCTTCCGTTCTCACTGCCAGAGGGAAGCTCAGACTCTGGCTCTCACCTCCACCTAAATGTGACAGCATGACGCAAACTTCCAACAGTCTCTTCTGCCCCATGGTGCAGTCTTCAACTCAGACTCTAGCCAGGTATCTTTTGTTGTTGTTGCTGTGACAGTATATTCCCTTTTTGTTTTGTTTTTAGACAGAGTCTCATTACATAGTTCAGACTAGCTTTGAACTCACTACGTAGACCAGGTTGGTCTGGAATTGTAGTGATCCTCTTACCTCAGCCTCTCAAATGCTGGGATTACAGGCGTGACCACTGTGCTTAGCTCTAAGTCAGCTGATCTTAAAAAGTATTTATCTGGTCTGAAGGATGAGAGAGATAGATTGACTGGGTGGAAGCAGATCCAGTGGAGTTCACTGAAGCTATTTGGTGGACTGAAGGCCACTGTTGACCATTTTCATTTTGATATAGATTAGAAGGCAAGGTTTTCCTAAAGACACTTTATTTCGTTGCATTGGTAAATTGTGCTAAATGCTATTTTTGTTAAAATAAGGCACTTTACTTCCACATTGCAGGAGATCAGCATGGATGGTATCAACTAGACAAACTCTCAGCAATATAATTTGCAATGAATTAAACCTTTGGATTCTGAGTTCAACCAAGGCTCTTCTAGCCTGTTTCCCAAGGAACACATCCCACAGTATTATTCACACTTTTAAAGTATAAACTTGATATTTTAACACAAACATTACATTGAATGTGGCAATGGAGGCATACTCTTTGTTCAAAAGAAACAGATACGGTTGGGGAGAAAGAGTTTGACGTGGTCACATCCACCTGTATCTTAAGCTACTAAGACAAAGAAAAGCAGATGGTTGACAAGGAGACAGAAATAGAATGGAACAAGTATCCTCGCAGTGGTGGTAGAATCCAATTTGCCCATGAATCTCAGGGTGAAGAGAGGCTTCTTGTATGCAGTTGATAGACAACAATCCAGAAGCTAAAGAGACTGATGATGGGTTACAATATCTCCCACCTCCGGACAGCAGCTGGCTTAGCAAATCCGGAAGAACTTTTGCCTCTTCCAGTGACACTTTTCTGCATGGAGGACCCACTGAGTGGGGAGAGGGATCCTTTTCTGGATCGAGAACTGGCCCGTACTGTAAGTCTCCTTGCTGACCCAAGGGGGATGAGAATCCTGGAGGAAAGTAATTCTGGTTTGGAACTAGCAAAGGAAGGAAACGTTGGGCAGAGTGGAAACAAGGTCTGGACATGGGAAAGGAGATTTCAAAAAGATGAGGAGCAAATAGGTCATCAAATCATAGCTTTCATGGGAGAATATAGATCCAATGTATTAGAGATAATAACAAGATAATGTACCTCTATGGGAAAAGAAAAAGAAGTCAATGAAATAATAGGAAATTTGGGTGTGAGATGATATTTACAAATGCACGGATGAGAATGAAACAGAGGAAGTGATCAATTTATTGGAAAGGACAATTTATTTCAGTCATTTGGGAAATGGCTATGGAATAACTTCTGTATGCCGGGCATTTTGCTTTATACAATGGATAGCAACAAAGATATATCTAGGCATACAGTTTAGCAATAAATACAGATATGAAGCGAGTAATTAAAAGTGTGTTAACTCAGCCAGCTACAAACAGAAGGGAACTTCCTCCTCTGACAAATGACATCTACGCCACCCTGACAAATGGTGCCTATTAAACCCTCACATTAACATCATATTTAATGGTGAAGAACTGGGCATTTTCTGCCAAGATCAGGAACATAAGGACACCTGCCTTCGCCATCCTGCTCTGTACGCTACTGCACGTTCTAACGAGGACGAGCGAGCAGGAAAAGGAAATAAATAGCACACAAATTAGAAAGGAGCAAATGAAACTCCTTCTTTTCAGATGACATGATTTTGTGTCTGTAAAATCCTAAGGAACCCCTTACAAGATGATGAGTGTTAATAAACAAATTTCATAAGGTTGCAGAGTATAAGATCAGTACACAGAAAATCAAATTCATCTCTCGACACTAGCACTGAACAACCTGAAAATGAAATTAAGGAAATAATTATACTTTCAAGGGCACCTAAAAGAGCACAATGCCTAGGAATAAATTGAACAAAGAAAATGTAAGACTTCTATCCTGAAAACAGGAAAACATTTTGAAGAGAAATAAAAGAAGATATTAAAAAGTGGGGAGACATCTCATCCATTCATCAAAAATTTTGAATTACAAAGACAACAATATCTCCCAAATTAATTCATAGATTTAATATTTTCCCCCATCAAAATCTCACCTGCAACTTTCTTTTTCCCCCCATCTAATGATCTCAAAGTTCATGTGTAAATATGCATCCTAGTTGTCTCTTCTTCCTTTCTCTCCCCATAAATTGACAAGGTGATCCTAAAATGTATGTGTGAATTCAACGAACTCAGGATAGCCAAAACAATCTTGAAAAATATACTTGAAAGACACACATTTCCTAATTTCAAATTTTACTACAGAACCATAATAATTAACACAGTGTGCTACCAGCCTAAGGACTGGCATATAAATGAATTTCAGAAAAATATTGGAACTGTAGATATAGATCCTTACATTACAATAAGTTGATTTTCATAAAGGATGGTAAAACAGTATAATGTAAGAAAGAATGATTTTTTTTCATCAAGTGATGGTAGGAAAACTGGATCCATATGCATCAGAATGAAATTAGACTCCTACTTCAAATATATTTTTAAAGTTACCTCAAAATAGCTAAACTAGGACCAGGGATTTAGCTCAGTGTTCTGGCATCTACTTGGCAAGTGCAAGATCCCGAGTTCGATCCCCGGTGGTAACCACATACCACAATGCTGGGTGTGGTGACTCAATGCCTGTAAGCCCAGCACTCAGGAGGCAGAGGCAGGAGGACTGCTGTGAGTTTGAGGCTCGCCTGGGCTACACAGCGAGTTCAGGTCCAGCCTGAACTACAAAGCAAGATCCTGTCTCAAAAAAATAAAAATGCTGAACTATAGAATTTTAGAAGAAAAAAAGGTGAGAAGAAAAACTAGAGTACATATTTGTGTCCTTGGCTTAGGTAACAATTCTTCAGATGTACCATCAAAAGGGAGTGTGATGAAAGAAAAAATATAGATAAATTGGACTTCATCAAGATGAATGTACTACAAATGATACTATCAAAAACTGAAGACTATCTATAGAAGGGAGAAAAATATTTAAATTACATATATGATAAGGAACTAGTAAGTAGAATTTAAAAATAATGATCCTAATTCAATAGCAACAGGATAATGACCCAATTTAAGGTGGACAAAGGATTTAAATAATTTTTCTCCACAAAAATGGTTACTGAATGACACACAAGTGGTCTTTAAGCACTGAAAAGATGATCAACCTCATTTTTCACTGCAGAAATGCAAATAAAAGTCACCATGAGATGTCACTACAAGCCTCTAGCGTAGCTATAACACGGGGAGGAGCAATCACAATAAGTCTCGGCGAGGATGTGGAGGAGTTGGAACCCACATTCACAGGTACGGCCAAGGGGAGTATAGAGTGATGCTCTCCAAAGACTGTTCTTCAGAAGCTTACACATAGAAATACCACATGGTCACACCATTTCCATCCCTTGGTGTACAACCCAGTGAAATGAAAACATATATCTATCCCAAAACTTGTACATGAATATTTATAGCTGGATTATTCCCAATAGTCAACACACAGAAGCAACCTAAACATCTACTATCCACTGAACTGGTGAATAAAGTATGATATATTCACAATGTACTATTGAGCACTAAAAAGGAATGACATCAACACAACCCTGAAAAAGAGCATGTTAGCACAGAGACGCACCCTGAAAACATAATGCCAGGTGAAAGAAGCCAGTCATAATGGACAACATATTCCATCTATATGTAATGTCCAGAAATGTGAAATCTACAGGCTCAGATGGTAGAGTAATAGTTTCCTTGGACCAAATGTGGGATGCAACTGTGAGTGTTAAATGGATGTAAGATTTCTTTTTGTTCTGATGAAAAATGTTCTATAATTATATTGTGGTGATGGTTACTGTGACTACTGAAAACCATTGAACTCTATAATTTGAACAGGTGACCTGTATGTATGATACATGTTAAATATAGCTCAATAAGTCTCTAAAGATTGGAAGGACTGGGCAACAAAATAAATAAGATGTAGAGTCCTGTGATGGGGAAGAGTAGTGTGTCTGTGCATCATTTGGGAATCCAGCTGGGCCGAGACCTGAAGGGTCCATAGGCTGGTGACTCTAAGCAGAGCACTCACTAAACGAAGAGATGTGACACTGAGACAAACATGGACAACAGAAACAATGCACACAGGTGGGGTGGGAGTTGAGGATGGAATGAAGTGTGGTTCGATGGGTGGGCAGGGGCCAGAGAGTGTAGTCTCTTGGGGTCCATTTTAATGTAGCTAGTCTTCTCCTGTACAGCACTGGGAAGTCATTATCAGTGAAAAGTTTCTAACGCAGGGGAACAATGGATGAACTTCCTTTTTAAAACACTTACTCTGTTTGCAGGTCATAGATTTGAGAGATATGAACAGATGTGAAAAATTAGATCGGGATCAATCTGAAATTAGATTGGGAATCAATATGGAACTCAGGAAGAAAGATGATGCCCTAAGAAGTCCAAACTGAAAGAGCTGGAGGGGAGAGTGGGAGGTGAAGATGTGGGGACAGTGAGCTCTTGTGAAGTTTGGCTCTAACAGCAGAGACACAGCTATAGCTGGAAGGGAATATGAGGTAGAAGAAATCTGAAAGATAGACATGCTTCAGTGGGAAAAGAAAACTCCAAAGAGAGACAGGCTTAGTGTTCGGAAGACAGAGGAGAGAATTCATTCAATCAGGCTCTTGCAAAGGCCGATGGTAATGAGATGCAGAACACCCTCGGAGGGACATGCCTAACATAGCGGGAGGAGGAAAGGGGGTGGCTGCGGACCGAGGTGGATTTACAGGCTTGGAGGAGGGAATTCTTCATCCTCCGTCCTCCAGTTCTGCAGATCAGCCCATGGGCTAAGGGTGGACAGACGGGCTTTAATAACATCATGTGCGATTCAGGCGGAAGCTGAGCAGACATTACCAGGGTGGATGATAGATGTTAATGAATGAGACTGAAGTATACAGAACCACACATTTTATACTTCATTCTTATATTATCTTCAAAACAGAAAGGGTAGGAAAGCTAATTAAGAGAGAATCGGGACCTTAAATGGAGAAAACATAGTGAGGAAGAATTTAGTTACTCTCAGAGTTCAAATCCTTAGGCCCAGTGTGCTAAATGAGCTTAAAGATACAATTGAAGAATCATTTTTGATATTAAAATTTACACAGGTTCAAACAGGCATAAAATTGGAAATGATTTATTTTTTAAAAGAATGAAAGGAGAAGTCAAGAAAATCGAGCGAGCCAAATTAACTACGATTTGTGCCAGTTAGTTATTTGTGATCTTTAGGAAGCACCAAGGTTCATGAGGAAATGTCTATGTTAAAATATTTCTTTAGGGAATTTTAAGATACAGGATTGGTAGATTAACTAAATACCACTTACAAAAATAACAGTTTCAGAGGGCATTGATCACAGGACTGCTGTATGGACAACTATATTTTTCAAAGGGACATCGGCATATAGAAAATGGTTAACAAGAGGTCCCAGATGACCACCAACAGGAACAATTAAAACAATAGCTTTGGGGGAGACAACAAAGGTATCCTAGGGTCTTTCAATGCCTGGCATTCCAAGTCCCTTGTTTTGTACAATAGTCCAGGGAGTAGAGCTAAAAACACTGTGAAGTAGATTTCTGCCCCGAGAGAAAGAATAACACCTGAAGATATCCATCAGCGAGGGGGACTTGAGCTCCTCAGTTTCCGAGCATGCTAGATGCTCCACTGGGGCTTCTGCTACAAGATGGGGCCTGGACTATGTACCTTTAAGGCATGATGGCCAACCTTTTAGAGACAAGGGCCCAAACTATAACCCCAAACCCACTTATTGCAAAGTGCCCACTCTGTAGTTAAACTTGAATATTGAAGTTTTAGGTTAGAAGAAACAATCACACATTAGCATCTTTAGTCTTAAAAAAAACCAACACATGTAACATTGGTTTACCTCCTATGACACCTAAAGTCTGTCCTGTGAAAATAAATGGAGAGGAAAAGTGACATGGATGATCATTCTATAGTGCACTCAGGCTAGATATAGACAGTGATGCCTACGAGTAACGCTGATCAGCCCAACGCTGCACAGTGAAGCAACACGAGAACAATGGCTGGCTCTATCTTTATGTCCCCCAAGTCTGCCTCACTTTCTGTTGATCCACACCACTCTATTTACACCGTTTTGATTGCTTTGCCTGTGATTCACAATGGCTTTTCATTTTTGAAATTTCACAAGAATTCTAAATCCTTTTTCATGACTTCTAAACCATACTTTTTCATGGAACTCCCCTGGTCCACCTGACTCAGATGCAATCTTTAGCCCTGGCCTTGAACCTCACCAGTCCTGAGTAGCTGAGCTTGGAGGTTTCTGTAATCTTTCAGAAGGTTTCCCAGGGTAAGGGGTATGCACAGTTTCTAGAGGAAGAGGGAACTGCTCAAAGGAAGAAGACAAAATTTCAAAGCACCAAATCTTACCTTGTCCATGGGGTTTGCTGGGCTCCTTGGCTCAGTTGTACATGACCAGGCTCATCCACTGAGAAATAAGTACCATGATTATAACCAATCCTTTAGGCTTGTTTACTTCACATGGGGATGTGCACATGCTACCCTGCTTCTTCCCTTGGAAGACCTTAGTTCTGTTTCATCACCTTTTTTCAGCTAATTCTCACCTCCCTAAGTCTCCCTCACCTGGCTCCTTGTTACAACCTATCTTTTTCTATTCCCTCAAAAGCCAGACTGGGGAAGTATAACTGAGGTTGACCAGCTGGCCAGTTGGGAGGCTCTAAAATTTGGTGGGAACAAGTTTAATGTACAGTGAGCTCAGCGGGCTGTTCTTGAGTTCCCACTTGGATTTATGACTCCCACATAATCCTCTGCTTTATTAAGCTATTGGAAAAAAATAAAATCTGTCTGCCAAGATCCTAAAGCAGCCTGGCAGCCAGCAATATATAAAGGCAGTAATTGGAGGCAGGGGGCCAGCGCCTCGGCTGGCCCTTGATGGACTGTTCAATATCCTGAGGGAGAAAAATGCCCCTGGAAGCAGATCAGGAGAGGCAGCCCTGGGGCTGTGCCTGGGCTCAGGCAGGGAAGGTGCCTCACCTCCGCTTCTGTCAGGTAGAGTCCTCTTCCATCCCTGGAGAGATTATGGAATGTCTCTAGGAAAAGAAGGACAGATTTTGGCTGAGTGCGAAGGGAATCAGGCAGGTCAGGGCCCATGAAGGACGGTGGGAGCCGTGAAGGAACTCTCACGGGCCACAGACTGAGCCCATCCCCCATCTTTCTCCTTCAGGTCAGGCTCTATCCTGTGGGTCAGCTCTGGTCTCCAGTCCCCTCTGTAACTCTCTCTGACTGCTCTGTCCCTCCCCTTCCAGATTCCTTGTCCCTTACATCCCTCCACACTCCGCCAGGAAATGTGGGAGCTTGTCTATCTTTCATGGGTACAGTTTGGGGACCTGCAAGTATCCCTGAGACTGGAGGACAAGGTTTTCATCTGAGGTTTGGCTTTGACCCTGCTGGGGCTTTGTTGAGGCTGTGTTACTCTCTTCCTCCGAACTGTGGGGTTTATGGAGGGGCATGGCAGGGCTGGACCAGGATTCAGAAGGGTTTCTGACTCCCTGCACTACCTTTCTCAATAGGTCCATTTTGAGCTACATGTAAGAGCTCATTGAAAACAAAGGTTGTGCTGCTAAAACATGTCCAGTGCTCTGGCCTCGGGGGCCAGGTTTCTAAAGCTCAAGGAAAGATCTCCTGTCTCACCTCCTTCTCTGTGTGTTGGTTTCTTCTGTGGAGACCACACCCTTCCTTGCATCACTGAAGAGCAAGTTTTAGTTATATAAAATTGGGGGAGGGGGAGGGTGACTTAAGGTAACCTTGTCCCTAAGAGAAGAACTAGACAGGACAAAGAGGAAAGCAGAGTCCTGTGATGGGGTGTTGGGGTGAGCGGGGCATAGAAGAGAGGCCAGGGGCAGCATTTATTTTAGTGACCACCCTATTCGCTCTTTGCTTGCAGCCTCAGTTGGCACTGTGCTTTTACGAAGGGATGCCCGAGGCAGGACCCCAGCCCATCCACCCCCGAGGCCTCGCCTGGCCTGGGATGGCAGGGTCTTCCCCAGCGACACTTACTTGCCACGGCTTCCAGCCGCATCAGGAAACAGACCAGGCTGGGGAAGCTGACCTGGCCAGCGCTGTCACTGTACCGCAGGGTCATGAGATCCAGCAGCTCACTGCTGACGGAGATGCCTGTAAGGAAGTCTGTGCCCCAGGGTGCGCCGGTCAATGAGGGAGGCAGAGGTGGAGGAGGGGAGGGTGCCCTCTGTCCCAAGAAACTTAGGTTACTCTGAGTACTAAGTGACCTCCCATTACCTCTGTTCAGCCCAGTGTAGGGGCGAGCCCCCTTCTCTGAGCTTCCCATCTTCTCTGGCTGGACCCCAGTAACACAGTTCAGGAGGTTGACCAGAGACCCACTCAGGAGACAAGACGCGGAGTGTCCCCAGGAGACACACCAGCCTTCCTACCTGCATAGTGTGGGGACAGGCAGGACATGGGCTTGCGCATAGCCCTGGGTCTGCGGGCCTCTCTGTAAATCCAGCTTTCCCCTGCCCCAGGGCTCTCCAAGGCCTTCTGCATGGATGCTGCTAGGGTGGGCAGGAGATTCAGTTCTATGCTGGTCTCAGAGAAAAGGCTGGTTCTCGGAGGAGAGACCAGGCTCAGAAGTAGGCCTCAGCCAGCAGAAGATGGTCACCTTGCCCCTTTGGGCCTAGTTGCCTTATAGTTTAGTTCCAGGTTCCAAGGAGGCTCCAGCCACGGTTGGGCCTGCAAACTGTGGTAAGCAATAGGACCCCGCAAGCTGAGCCCCCAACAAGAGACAAGGGCACCCAGTGACACTTTGGGTTCCCATCTGAGAATGAAGGGCCAGAGTCTCCACCTACCATCTCTCAAATTACTCTTACAGTTAAATTACACTTACAGTTAAATTACCCGCCCAGCCCCTGAATTCTGTTCAGTTGAATATGAGCCATTCTTCATTTTTTCTTATTGTTTCAACCTTTCTAGTGAGGACTCCTTTCAAGATCTCTTCTTTAACTGGCCTTTGGCTGTTCTCAGGTGTGTCCCAGATAGGGCAGGAGCACCGCCTCGGTTCTCACTGGGAAACGAAGGCTCTCTAGCTCTCCAGACCTCCCCATATAAACCACAGCGAGGCTCAGCCGTCTGTACTTTTGCAAGCCCCAAGCAGACGTTCTGCTGACACTTAGGTGTGAGCTCTGCAGCCCTGCGCTCTGAAAAACTGGGGGCATCTAGGCTCCAGTGTAGAGCAGAGCCCTGTATTTCTACCCCTCTCCACACCAGGAGCCAGGTGAGGGAGCATTATGGAGGTAACCTGGGGAGCACGATTTTACAGTTTATTGAGGAAAGTGGCCATTTAATTAACCTCTTTGTGATCCATTTCCCCTGCAGTACAATGGAGGCAATGACTCCTGCCCTTCCCAGCTATAGGGTAGTCACGATAATCACATGAGATGACATGGACAGGGGATCTTGGTGAGCTATGCAGCCCACCTGGCCCATCAGGCCAGCAGAGTGCTTTTGTCTACCTGAAGCTGGCAGAGGCCTTTGATTTCACTTAACCTAAAACCCTGCATGAAGAAAGAGCAGAGAGCCCATCAGCCTGCCTGTGGGAATTCAACCCCAACGGCCCAGAGGAGGAGTGGAAGCTTCTGGAAGTTTAGCTTCACTTCTAGCAGGATATAAATCACAGGCGCTATTTTCTCCCAATTAGAGCTGCGCCAGGGAAAATTGGCTGGCACAAGGGAGCGCTGCCTGGGGCTGATGTCTGAGTCGGGAGCATTGGAGACCCACCCAGGTCATGGTGGACCAGGGGGTTACGTGGAAACTGAGCTGCTCTCTCTCCTGACTGCCTAGCCTTACAGTGCCAGTGTCCCACAGCACTCTGGGAGTGACGGCACTTCTCCCCGCATACAGACCCAGGGGCCCAGCTCAAAAGGCCCCCACCTTACCTGTGTTTTCTATGGCCTTGCTCAAGTCTGAGCTCAGGAGGACTCCAGAATTTGTCTGAGTGTTCTGGAAAACATGCTGACATGGAAATAGAGAAAAAGAAGAAAGAAGTCATTCTGAAGACCTGCAGGGTGTGGACAGCATGCCCCTCCCACACCTGGAGTTTGCCTCACTAGAGCCTCGGTGGACCCAACGCAGAGCAGGCTGTGGGGCAGGGGGAGGCCAGGGCAGGCAGAAGGGGCCACAGCTTCCAACCTGCTTTCCTTTCCTCCTCCCACCTCACGTGGCTCCCACCCCCTAGCACAGTTTCTGTCTTCACGGAAGCACAGGGCTCTCAGAAGAGTTACAAAGGCTGGTGCTCAAGAGCAGACTTGATGAACAATGTTCAGGGTAAAGTCCTGGCGCAACTATTATTAGTTCTGTAACTTATCTTATGTGGGTTACTTCATCTCTCCTGGCAAATATTTAAAGGCACTTAAGAGTGTGCCTTGAGCAGGAGTGAACGCTGTGTAGAAGCTGTTGAGAGCACATTACAACCTCGGACTGGGTCCAAGTACAGTTGCAGGAAGTACTAAGTGGGATGTCACTTCATACACTGCTGCTCTTACACTTTCAAAAGACATCCCCGCCCCTGCCTAATCCTCACTGCATTCTGCCCATCATCATACTTCCCAGAGGAGGACACAGATGCTTGGGTGGAAGGAGACTGGGCCTTGGGTTCAGGTGCACCTGCTGCAAGGCTAAACGGAGGACTCTGGGTTGTGGTCCTCCCTCAGCTGCCCCCTCCCCAGCAGGTGAAGGACTGTGGAAGACAATGACTGTGCAAAAGCATCTTAAGAGCTTTCGCTTGGCCCTAGGAGGCTTCTGGTGAACTAAAGACAGACTTCGAGTGTTCTCCAGTGAGTATTCTCTTATTCATTTGGTAACTGGTTTGGTTGTTTACTTGGGTAGTTTTAATGCTGTTATATTATACACACTGTGGAAACAAATGGCTATGAGGAGGTCCTGCCCAGAGGACTCTGCAATTTAAAATGGATCTGCCCACAATTTCAGTGCCCTGCAAACAACCAAGGGATCAGGGTCCTGACCTATGTGACGAGTCCTGGCAGAGACACACAGGAGCTCTTTACTCAGCCTTTATTTATTCCATAGGAATATTTCTTTGCATAGCTAGACTTCCTATACGTTTGTACTTTGTTTCTTAAAATCATATAATACATTTTCTTTAGTATATGTATACAGGAAAAATTATGCAAAATATTCATTATGGTGGGTATTAATAGTTTCCCTTTGGTTGGATCACATTTTCTTTTTAAATTTATTTTTGTTCATTTGTATTAACTGGCATTGCTTTTAGAGCAAGGAAAAGTTATTTTTAAGTACAAAAAGGACAAGATGGCAGAATGTGGCTCATGCTGACAGATGTAGGTTCATGCATTAGGAGCCAGCAGGGCTCTAATCAGGCCACAGGGGCCAGCAGGAAAGGCTCCATGGGAGGGCCTGGGTTGGACTAACTGTGCATGTGGGCTCACCTGGCGGCTCTGGTACAGAGGAGGAGCAGGAAGAGCGGGCTGCCAGCACCAGGCCAGAGCTTTTACAGGCAAAAGTCAGGTGTCTTGTAGATGGGTCTGAGGAAGTGGAGGAGTAAAATCGGCTTCTGCTGGACTAAAAAATAGGTCTTAAGTCTGGAGGTCTGGTGTGCTCCTCTGAGGACAATGGGGAGGCCACACTCAGGCCACAGACCAACTGTGTCTGTACATCTGGCAGGTGCCCTAGTGAGGCACTGGGCGACAACAGGGTGACCTCACAGATGGAGTCTGAGAGTGAGGAGCAGCTTTTGGCTGGTAGTTCCAGCTGTGCAGGCTTCTCTCGCCTCCAGCCTCCCAGGCCTTGGCTTCTCCTGTGTGAGAATGTCTGCCCGGAAAGTCTGATCTCTGGGAGCAGAGTGAGATTCACTCTCTTTGCACCCCTCAGGCCTGGTGCAGGGTTGGAAACCCTGTAAATATTTGCTCAACTGGCTGAAATAAGGAGCATACTCATAGAGAATGTATCCCTACCTGGCAGTGGACGAGCCGCCTCCACAGTCTGGCAAACTCCTCATGGTCGAGCCTCCCATTCACCTTCAGCTGGCTGAGGAGTTAAGAGTTCACTGGACTGGGCGCCCCGAGCAGGGCCACTGGCCTCACCCACAGAGCCAGAGCAGTTCCATCCATCAACTGCTAACAGGTGGCCCAGTGTCTGAGGCAGTGTGATGCTACCTGCGCACGGCCCATACTGGCTCCCTCCCACTCTGTCTGAAGGTGACCTGATTTGTTTTATAGAAGAAAATGGACAAAAAGAAAGAAGCCCTGAGAGATGGAGGCTGAGGACACTTTTATCTAAAGGACCCAGTGACCCTGACGTGGCCTTCACTGCTGGGAGGGACATTGGCAAGGAGAATGGGGATGAGCTCAAAGGGCCTTGTGGCTCTGGATGCAGCAGGGGTGGGTGAGTGTGCCAATCTGGTGCCCACATATGTGCAAGGCATGCTTTCTGCACATTGATGTTAGCCCATGTCATCCCACAGGATGGGACATTGATGACTAGGGAGGAGAAATGAACTGGTCTCTGACACCCGAAATCGAGTCCTGGGGTCTGGGAGAAGGGAGGAAGGGATAGTGGAATACTTTGTAGGGTTCTGCATGGACGACCAGCTGTGGGCTATCTGCCCCAGCGCGGAGCTGCGAGGGCCATCCGGATGCCTCTGTGTCTGACTGCAAACCTCAGCCAACAGAGACAGGGCCTGATTTATGATTTCATCAAGAAGCTCTCTTGTTCTACAATGGCCAGCTTCGCATTGCCAATCGAGCCTCGTTAACGGTGTTGGAGCTGGGTGATCTGTTTCTCTCAGAGACAGCTAGCCCAGCTGGGGGAGGGCCTGCCGGTGCCTCGAACTCTCCTTTCGGCAGGGAGATGGTGCAGGCAGGGGAGAAACTGCTTCAGGGAGAGTGAATAGGGATGGGACTCAGGAGGCTGGGGTTTCATTCTCGATGTTGCCACTTGCAGTCACTGAACTGCCTTGACCAGGTGCAGGTGATGCAGACACAGCATGTGAGAACCAGTGTATTCGGCTGCTTCGTAGACCAGGGAGGCTCCTGCATGGGTGGGTGGCTATCTCTACTGACATGGGGCTTACTAGGTAAGGGATTTAAGTGGAGGAGACTTCTCCAGTGGTCAAAGAAATGGAGAAGAGAAGTGGCACTTACAGGTGCACAAGGGAGGAGGATGATATGGTTAGAACACAGACTTGGGGGTGAACTTCTGACTCCCAGTCTAGACATAAGTCCAGGCTAGCTGTGTAATCTGGGTAATCGGCTGACCCTCCCAACCCCCATTCTTCTGCTGCTTATATTGCATGAATTGTTGCAACAATTATGTGGAGAATCTGTTCACCAGTACAATTTGATGGCCACTCTTACTACAACTGCTGACCAAGCTGGAGAATTTACAGAGAAAGTACAGGACTCCTGGTCTCAAGAGAGCCTGGGAAGCCACAGAGTGGGTGGGCTTCTGCGGCCAGATAAAAGGATGAATGAAAAGGATACGTCCATCAGAGCCACAATACTGCGGCACTCATCCAAGGAGAAAGTGTCCCCTGGAGGGCCTGAGGAAGGAGCACAGGAAGGGCTGAACTCTCAGGGAGTGGACAGGGGCTGGGAGATAAGGCTGGGGCCAGCAGGCCCCGGATTGTACCTGTCAGGAACTCCTGGTTGAGGAGGCTCTGAAGTTGGGTGGCATCGATGTCCAGTCCCTGATTCAAACAAGGAGAGAACATGGGCATCAGATGGGGCCAGGACCAGAGAGTCACACTTGCCCATCTCTGGGACAGCTCTGATTCCCAGCCATTTCTGCCCACCAAGTGCCCATGTTGCGCTGTCCCTGAGCCTGGGCCGGCTGTTTCAGGGTATTTCCAGACTCCCTCCCTGCCCATCAGCCCTGACATTCTCCACCAATGGGGGCCGCTGGCATCTCTCCCACCCTTCATTGCTGGACTAAAAACAGCTGCTTCCTCTCCACTGTGCCTGGCACCCTGGGTAAGTACTGCTGGGTGAATCAATGTACCTCGGTAGGTGTGTTTCCAGCTATTTCCAGAAAGAAACTAAGAGAAAATATGACTGAGTGGCGGTGCCTGTGTGTGCACACATGTGTGATAATAGGAGTTAAAAATATCCCAAATCTAGGCTAAGAGAAGCTGCTACAATTGAGCACAGTACTTAGTATTAATCTTTCCAGCCACTGAAGCACAAAGGGAGATGTCACGGTTTTCCTTGGATTAAAAGCAGGAAGTAGGAGGCTGAAGCAAAGACTCCTGCTCTCTGGAGAAGTTAACACTGGAGTCTCCCTGGGGCACTGAGCAGCGTGATGGGCACTGTCTTTGGTGACAGTGTCACTGAGAGGTGGAGCCGCCCTCCTTTGGAGCAGTGTTTCCTTGGACAACTGGCTCTGGAGTAAGGTCTCAGTAGGTGGCTGTGTAGAATGACCCTGGGTCACATGGGAGAAGGTATTTCCTATGCATCTCCTGTGAACCAGCCTCTCAGAGGGCAGACGCACTACCCTCCGTCTCCCTGGCTTTCCTCACCTCCTACACCGAGAGCAATCGCAGCCCCCAGCCTGTCCTGATGGACAGCCTGAGGTCCTCAGGATGCCCCAAGAAGACAGGCTGCTTCTTGGGTCACCCTCCCAACATCTCACAGTCTGTGTGGCAGGAAAGCTGGCACATGTGCCCAGCATCACCTGAGCTTCTCTGCAAAGGAATCCTGACGCCTCACGTGGAAGAGCAGCTGCCATGCTAATGAGGAACTTGAGCTTGCCTGGAAGTGTGCACTAGGCTACAGTAGCACAGGCCTTGGAACGTGCCTGCTGCCTTTTCCACATTCCCCGCCCAGCGCCTGATTGACAGCCATACTCCAACCAACCAGAAGTGTTTGAGCAGATGAAGGCAGGAGTGGAGATGATGGCTGCTGAGACAAACTCCCAGAGAGTTGCATGTTTGTCTCTACTACTGTGCTGTGAGAGACGCAAGGGCTGGCACTCTAGTATTCCCAAAGCTTAGCGTGATAGGTGGGACACTACAGGTACTTAGGAAAAACTTACCAACTGAACAAAGATGAGGTCGTGGCTGCATTTGATTCAGCCCAGAGTTTGACTGTATCCTTCCTTTCCCAAAAAATAGACCTTGATATAGTACTATCACCACTCCCAAGGCTAATGTAAGTAAATAGCGCTAGGAACAAGTCACTGTATTCATTTAAATCTAAACTAATATAACAATGAGGGGAGAAGACACAGTGAGTGCCTGGGGTCATATTTTGCTTTGATTTTCTTTGGGAGGCAGCCACTGAGCATAATCCACAAAGTACAGAGGATGACACAGCTTGGCTTTGGTCAAGGAGTGACCTTGGAATGAAGCTGTGCCATGCCCTATTCATGTCGGAGGCCCAATGTGACCCTCCTCTGTGATGAGGAAGGTTGCTGTTGTTCAGTTGTAAATCTGTACCTTCTTATCACTGGACAAAGTTTTAGTTTTGAGGTACAGATGCATGGATCTTGAAGCAACATAGTCTAAGTCCTCCTACTCAAGGCTTGCTGGGGACAAAGAATGCACACAGTGTCCCCCATCTAAGGGAACTTGCACTTTGGGAACAGCCATCATCCTGGCCAGCTCTGTCCAGCAGCGAGTGAAGGGCCCTCGGGGGGTAGCCTGATGCACACCTCAGCCAAGGCCAATTCAAGGGAGCAGCTGCCTTTGGCCAAACGGACCCCTCATGCCAGCCACATTCTGCATTTCTCCCTTTTTTCCCTCCAAGCCCAGGATTCCCCCAGGATGCTACCACCCCATCAGTCCTCTAAACACAGAGGGAGAGGCTGGCAGCCTTCCTGTCCTTGGCCTGTGCCCGGCCCAGGTTGGCACGGTGCACACAATCATCTCTATCACTTCCTGCTTCCCTCACAGTGCGATTATTAATGGTAAAAGGCCTGCCACATGAAGCCGTTGGCAGCTATTTTATCCTGACAAGTCAAGGAGTTCTTTATAACAGTTTATTAAACCATTAGGAACATCCCGAATGCACATAGGTGGCTTGGCAGCAAGTGAGCTGTTGTGCTTTCCAAAGCTGGCCAGCTCTTGGAAGGAACGATGCCAGCATGGGGGAGGTGGCAGAGCTGGAGAGATTTCAAAGGGTCCTGCCAGTGGCTCGTTTAAAGATGTTAAGGCAACAGCCCCCAGTGTGCTCCCTGTAATTATCTTCTCCTTTTTGTTCCACTGGGATGCCACCCAGAGGAGGTGCCATTTGTCTCCAGAGCTTGGCAGCCAGGGAAGTTCTGGAGATGGTCCAAGGAAAGGGAGAAGCTGATAAAATGACCCATCAGTTAACTTTTCCTCTCTACATCTTGACAAGGGCCTGGAGAGCCCCCCTTCCCTGTTGTCCCTCACCTCCTGCCGTATGGAGCCCCTCAGTGCCTGGTACAGTACCTTTGGTGCATATCTGTAGAAAATGTATTGTTCTGAGTCATTTCCTGAAAGACTTCCCTGGATCAGAGGGAAAGAACCAACGTTAAACTTCTGGGGAGAAATCCCCTTGTTCAGTGCAGCAAGATCCCAACAGCTCCATCTACATCTAAGACAAAAAGACTTTACCTGGCAGCTGGAAAAAACTCGGAATTAGAAAAGCCAAGTTTATAGGCAAAACAATGGCTGGGTACAGCCTGACCTTGGAGACCTGATATCTTCTTTCCCAGTCCATTCCCACCCCTTGAGCCCATTCCAGTGTCTCCATTTCCACTGGTCATTGATGAGGTTGGTTGTGAGAAGCCCTTGGGGACAGGATGTGGCCAGGGGAGCAGGTCAAACTCACAGCACTTTCCACACCTGTCCACCACACCTTCCCCTGTACCTACCTTCAGTGCTCTGAAGTTGAAGTTGCTGCTTGGGTTCCTAGAAAACCAGGGAGACAGCATGTCAAAGGTGACCTACTCACCACTGAGAAGAGGCCGCGCGGGAGTCGGGGGGCACCCAGGAGCCATCTGACACTTCTGAGAGTACAGAACCCTTAGCATCGGAGGACATGAGGCTGGCAGTCAGCAGACAGACAGGCCTTTGGGCTGGGGATGGTCTGATCTAACCACTTCTAACCAAATAGTCACTTTCATAATGAGATGCACATGCACAATTACCTCCATTCCTAGCACGAGGTTAACCACTGCTTTAAATTCCACCTCAAATTGGTGCAGTGGCTACCTAGCCTGCTGGACCAAGAAGGGCTCCCTCCTACTCACTGGAAAGTTCACCATGAGGAGAGCAATGCCTACCGCAGGGCCAAGAGGGACAAGATGCTCTATAAAGTGAGTAGTTGTGGATCTCAGGGTTGACTTATGAACTAGGATTCAAGACCCATCAGGATTAGACAGGCACACTGCATCTTTCAGGCCCACTTTTAACAGTCCCCCATGCCATCCACTGTGGCCACGTTCCCAAGCCTTCCACTGTGGCCATGTTCCAGATAAGTTGATGCACATGTTGTAGGCCGCCGGTCTGTGCACAAGATCCATGGCACTTATTGCCCTACTTTTTGTGGAGGCTTTTTTCTTCTACTTGTGTGGTCTTTCTCTTTATGCCATTAATTTCTTTTTTCTTTTAAGGACCAGCTCAAATGCCACTTCCTTCAAGCAGATTTCTTCAGTCCCTCAAGCAGAAATGGGTCCCTCTACTCTTCCTCACACGCAGTTTTGCATCTAGCAATGGCCCTGTCCTGTTTGGGTCTAGGTGTTGGGTCTTTGACTTTTTTGTCCCTTATGGAAAGGTCTCAAGAGCAGAGCCCATACCGTGCCATACAGTACATGCTACATATGATTTACAAAGAACTCTGTGCACAATATTACAATCAATGTTTTTCACAAAATTAAGTAGAATAAGACATGTGGCATCTCGGAGATTCTGTACCTGTCATTATCTGGCATTTTCAGGAAGATTCGGAGCAAGAACTTGGTTTCTTCTCTTTGTGCTGAGGGGACCACAACATAGGTCCCAGGGTTGAGATGGAAAGATTTTGTGAAGTTGCACTTGGTTTTACAATCTATGCCCTGGGCAGCGTTTCTAAACGGAGAAAAAAACGTGGGCGGCAATCTCTCCTGGAATTGCTGGAACTAGAAGAAACATGATTGTTGTGGGAAAGCCCCCCTTGCTCCATGGTCCCAGCCAGCAAGAGAGACCCACCACCTTCCATGCCCAGCACGACCCTACAATGGCACGGCAGGCCCTGAGGAGGAACAGGGCTTTCCTGAACTCTTACAAAACCCAGCACACTTAGACTGTTAAGGGCTCTAGACTGTAGACTTTATGATGAGTGCAAAGAATTATGACAAGCAATTCTATCTTATTAAATCTAACAGCATCCTGGCTTTGTTTTCCTCTCTCTCACTTTGCTTCTATGTTAAGATCTCCATGGGAACTAGTGACACTGTTCCAACACTGACTTTCTTTTGGGTTCCCAAAGAGCCTTCCACACCTGTAGTGAAACATTAGGCTGCCATAGCACTGAGGTGTCAAATTCTTCCCACTTCCTGTTTCATCTCTCCAACAGAGCCCTGAGATTCTTTCTCATTGGAAAATAATAGCCCTTGATCATTTTCCTTTTATTTCAATATTCCTTAGAGATAAAACAATAAATATAATGCAGTTCCTATTACAAGATGTCACATATATACTACATAATAAAAACCCCTTACTAAACAAATTTTCCCCCACTACAATTGAGCATGGGGATCCCATTTAGAATGGTTACACAGCATGAAATGATTATTTATGAGCTCTGCTTTGGAGAAAAAACAGGGGTTCTTTAGAGCATAGGGAGAAGGCTGGGCTCCCAGGTGGTCAGGAGATAGGTCAACACCCAGGAGAACCGCAGAGGGCTGAGTGGAACCCTCAAAGCTGCTATACTAATGACCACAGCAGAGCCCTAAGGTTGAGGGCTGGATGTTTTAGGGCCCTTCTAGCAGAAGCCATACAGATCGAGTTCCCCTCCAGAGGCTCCAGTGTTTGTGTGGCTCCAGCTACGATTGCATGCAGCAGTGTGTGGGCAGCGGGCCTCCTACAGTCTAGGGGTCGACAATAACCTCATTTCCCTGCTCTCCCCCCTCCCTGAGACCCTCACCGTCCTGTCCAGGCTCCTGCTCTTGCAGAACACGCTTGCTCAGTGGCAGAAATGTGTGCGGGAGAGTCTTGGGCCAGCGCTCACAAGGGCCTCCTTCAAGTTGAGCAGGCGCTGGGTAGGCACAGAGCTGCTTGGCATTCTAGAGATCGGACATGGGCCTTTTCTTGGGTCAAGTCCTCACCCTGTTCTCCAGCTCTGGGAACTGGAGCACCAACCCAGCTCTCGCCTATGATCTCTTCCCTCAGATCCCTTCCTGGCATCCCACACCTGTGCTCACTTTTCCCCCAGCTCTGCCTGGACTGCTTGGACAAACCTTTTCCAGACCTCCGTCTACCTATATGGTTTGTGGAAGGCCTGGTAGGGTGATGGTCACCATCTGTCGGCCACACCCTGCTCTCCTCCCATCTACTCTTCTTCCCTGTTACAACAGAGAGGTCTCTCTTGAGGGTAGGGACAGGCCTGGCCTCCCGCTCCAGAGCTCACAGCCATGGGAGGTGAGGGCCTCTGCGGACAGGTTTTCTGCTTGTCAGAGGATCCAAAGGATGTGCCTGAGAGCTGAGTGTAGGTCTAAGTGCTGACTGACTCCAGAAGCTGCAGGTCCTCCCAGCTGCCCTTCTGTGCAGCTCCATCAGTCTTCTCTGGCCAGGGCCCAGGTTTGAGGCCTGCAGCTCCTCTTGAATGTTAAACAGGACAGCCCCGAGGGGCCTCACCTTCAGACCCAACCAACTAAATGTTTTCCTGCTTTGTTGATGCTGAGCCTGTACATGCCTCAAGACTTAGCAAGAAAGCTGCATTTGTAGCCTGGAGTGTGCGGAGGCCACAGCGTTGGAAGAGCCTGGTTATTTTACCAAGAGGCAGGAGAAGGTGGTGAGCCATACCTGGGGATCAACCTGTGGGGCAGAAGGAAAGTGGGGTCAAGAAGCTGGAGTGGAGTGGGAGATCCCAGGCTTGCAAGGGCCCTTTGCCGCCTCCTCTTGTGTGGTCACCCTCGTTTCCCAGCACAGAGTGAGGGGAAGTGGCAAGTACTCAGTCCCGCAGCAGGAGCCCTATTACCTCACTCAGCTGCACAAGAGGGAGGAACGGTAAGGAGAAAGAAGGTGTGTGAGAGGGGCGGTGCCCCTTTATCCCTCAGCAAGGTGTAGAAGTGTGGCCAGGGCTGGAAAAAAAGCAGAACCTCAGCCCAGTGAGGGATGCCCATGGTTGCTTAGGCTGTAATCATGCTGGGGCTTCACTGTAGGTTTCCGGATGCTTGTAGGGTGCATGCATGCAGATGAACAAGGAACGTGCACTATTCCACTCTTTCCACCAGGTGGAGAGAAGCACAGAACATGCAGTTCCATCTTTGGTTTCCTCTACTGTTAGCAGAGCACCAGAATGTACAGTACAGGTGGTTGTGCTAGTCACTGCAAGTGTATGTCCTGTTCTGTATGCGTGGACACGGAGGCTCGGCAGTGTAGGTAGCGCAGCGGAGAACAAGGCAGCCTGCATTGCTGCCCCCATCCATGGCCACTGTCTTCCCCAGCTCTGTGGAATTAACTCTTTTTTCCACTGGGCTCATCGAATGAACAGACTTCATGAGCTGTCCTGACCTCACCCTGCCTGTGCATATGAAACCAGGATTTGGCCTGTAGTGAGGCAGAGCGGTGCCCTCCCTGCACCAGGCTGGAGCCCCATTTCAGTGAGCAAGCACTGTACACTCAGCCCCAGGGACTCACACGGGCCTGACTGCCAGTTTACACACAGCCTTCTGTCTGCTGAACTCCAAGGGGAGCTCAAGTGACTTTTGAGTTGTCAAAGTCTAGACAGTTCTTTGCTGTTTAGCTCAATGAGAAACCTGCCAGATCTGCTGGGACCTCTGGGGGCCCAAGGGGATCTCAGGTCTAGGCACTTCTGTGGCAAGTGGGCAGCCCAGGAAGCTCATATCTCTAATGAAAAAAAGAGAAATGAGCTCAGTATTATTTTTAAATGGGTACAGTTACAATCTTGCTACAGCTTCTGGGCTGTGAGGACTGAGGGCAAATCAGTTAACACAGGCTGCAGTGTTGCCAGCTCAGGGACCCTGGGCTGAGGTGTCTATGATGTGAACAGTTTCCCTAGGAGCCACGTACTCAGGCAGCCCAAGAGGGTCCCATAGTTTTTCTCTCTTACATCAAGAAGAAGAAGAGTTGGTGAGATCATTAGGAGAGGTGCCTGGTGCTTGACCTGTTCATTTTTGGGGTGAGGCAGATAACCCAACTCAGCACTACTCTTGGACTTTTACCTGTTGGCATTTTTTAACTCTAAATGCCTTCCCAAAGTTTAACCAATGATTCTCAAACATGTGCAAGCAGCTCCTAGTGGGTTTGTTAAAATGCAGATTTTTAGGTTCTGCCTTTGCAGATTTTGGCTCAGGCCAGCCACAAGTCAGTGCATTATGATGGCTGAACTTAGACCAGACTGCTGTTCAAGGTAGAGGTATCAGATGGTGCAGCATCCCTGGAAAAGCTGACAGGCAACAGAGGCAGGAGGTGTGTCTCACTGTCAGCATGCTCAAGTCTAATCTCTCCAGTTTTAGGTTTTCTCACAGACTTGAACACTACAGATGCTTTGGGCTTCACCTCCATGCTTTGGTACCTTCAAATCTCTCTTCCCAGTGGCCTCTTCTCTCAGCCCCCAAAGGATGAACCCTGAACAGGTAGCCTTACCTTAAACACCTGGAAACTCAAGGGAAATCCCTCCTCTTCTGCCTTCAGGCTTTGTGGCATGACAGTGAAAGACACGACAACATTGTTGCCCCTCTGGGACTCGTGCACACTGAAGAGGTACTGAGCATTCCTCCCAGGTTCTCCTGCGTGAGAAAAGGCCGTTATGGGTGCCATTTTCTGATGCGGCCTTGTCTAGTTCAGAGAGCCCTGAGGGGCTGGGTTACTGCCTCTGGATTTGGAGACCTAAGGCAATACTTGGCTTGCAGTTCCTAGATGTGGTACTGGAGAAAGTTTCTTTAATTTCTAACCGCCCCCCTCCCTCTTAAAAGTAGGAAGGAGTGTAGTCTCTAGTTGATGAAAATGTTTCTTAATCTGTGTTTTGTTCCTTTTCCTGCAGCTGGTTTGCAATGGCTGACACCCACAACTTAGAAGACGTTTATTTTGGTTCCAGGATTGACTGGCTCCAAAGCAGAAACAAGACAGCAAAGGGGAAGGACAGAAGAAAAGGTGCTCAATCCATGGCAGCCAGAGAGCAGGGAGCAGGAGGAGCTGGGCCTGAGGATCTACACAAGTATCACAGCCCTGTGACCCAAACACTTGGGACTTCCGGAACCATTTTTGATCTAAGCCATAACAATCTGTAAAGTCAAGGACTATTTTAATAATGGTGAGTTCCAGTATCTCTTGTGTACATGACTAACACCCTGGTGGAAACCACCAGAGACTTGAATGACATCAGCTGCCCAAGCACCAGCAAAGACACAGGGTGAGAAACAGCCACTGTGATGTTCTTCTACCTCCAGTCTCTAGTTGAAGCCAGATAAAGAACTCATGTGGGGGCTGTTGGATTCAAATGCACAAAGGAATAGGTCAGGATGGAGAT
The DNA here is from genome assembly GCA_004026965.1 of Petromus typicus. Lineage (NCBI taxonomy): Eukaryota > Metazoa > Chordata > Mammalia > Rodentia > Petromuridae > Petromus > Petromus typicus. The sequence goes on along the minus strand of PVIR01001648.1, from coordinate 70,348 downwards.
AAATGGACACATTGCAGAAGGTTTGGGTCACAACTGGGAAGCTATGAAGGAACTGGGGAGACATGGAGGTCATTGGTCATTGGATCACTGTCATCGGCTTTTCTATGAGGACTGGACAAGACCATGCATGTAAATGCACTGAGCAACATATAGAAGGTGCTCACTTGCTGGCTCCCACCTCTGTCTTCCTTGTAAAGTATTACGAAAAATGGCCCCAGCGTACAATTCTGGTTGGTTCATTGATATGCCTTACACCCAGGCCATATAGTCAGACAGGCTCCTCTCAGAAGACGCATCAGGAAGGACTTGAAAGTTCCTCCAACTCTGCTTTTGTCTCCTGTCCCGGTGCTCAGGCTCTCTGAGTAGCAGAGGGTCATGACAGTCTGGGTGTGGGAAAGAGGGACACCCTGGGGTCCAGGAGTTCTTCAACAAACCATTCTTAACAGGCAGGTGCTCAGGAGAAGAAATGCACATATTGAGCTGCAAGTGTGCATATATATGTACACTTGTACACACAGGTATGTTTTTTAGCCTCTCACATCAAGGACGTGTTAGCACACTGAGCTTCAACTCCACGGAGAGCAGTTCCGCCCTCCAGTGTCACTAGCAGCATGCAAAGGACACGGAAGGAAGGTGACTCTCCAGAGGACACTGTCAGCAAGATCCATTTCAAGGCCCTGACAGGCTCAGAAGTGCCCACGCTGGCACCTCCCCCACCGGCACAGGCAGGATGACTCTTCTCAGGTTTGGGCAGCTCCTTGTGGACTCAAGGGGCAGACAAGGACTGGTAAGACCACAACTGGGAGACTGAAGACAAACAGACCAGCTATACCCCACAGTCACAAAAGGAGGCTGTGACAAAGACACTGTAATAACTCGGCAGCGACCTTTGTGCCCTGCTCCTTCCACAGCCCTCCCCACCACCCTGGATATTTCCTAAAGAGCAGGGAGGCAGATGAATGGTCACCCATGTCACACCTACCTGCACTGTTTCCTTCAATCACTTGGTTCTTAAATACCATTTGGGACCATCTCTCATCAGGCCCGGTTCCATGGTCCAAGGTGATGGGGACTTGGTTACATATGAACAGCGCAGAGAAGTTCTCTTGGAAATCTTGACATGACATCCTGGTGAAAGCAGGTACGCAGACTCAAGTCACTAAGTGACCACTGACTGTCTCTAGGTAGGGGGTTCCCATCACTCCATGAGCATGACTTGGACTCATTTACCATCAAGCAACCTTCTGCTTTCTCAACCCTTTTCCTTTCAGTGGTTGAAAGAACAACGGTGGAATCAAATGCGCACACGCACGCATGTGTGCGTGTGCATGTGCGTGTATAGGTGTGTGTGTGTGTGTGTGTGACCTAGCACGGGGTTTATTGGCTGTCTTCTTGACCCAGTAATCTGTGAGCCATCTCACAGCCAGAGGGATTGCAGCCTGCCTTTCTTTTTCCCTGGGTCCTGATGCCGCCATTATGATGGTCCTTATCTATGGCCTTTTGCCAGATCCGTTGTTGAGATCTTTATATAAAAAAAGTTTATTCCACATCTAAAATCATACTTCCTACTGTAATGAAGGTAGAGATGTTGGGACTATTTTTCCTTCTAGCTTACATTTGTTTCTCTGATCCTTAATAACTTAGATGCAGGATCCTTTTCATGTCTATTTTAATTTTACTTAAATAGGACAGTAAGTAAGCCAGACACCTCTACAGAAAGATGTTCATCTCCTCCCCTAAGATATGTGTGTGCAGATGGGCATTTCTCCTTTAAAACATCGTTGTGTAGTCTTGTATATCTTCTGGGTGGTGAAAGTAATGCCAGGCCCAGAACTCCAGATTCAGGCTGGGAGCCAGGCTCCCCACAGCTCCTTTTGTATTTTCACTTCAGAGGGACTGTGGAGTCAAGGCCCATCAGGACAGGGAGCAAGATGTGGGAATGATAATCACGTTTCCCTGGGCCGGGGATTTAGCTCAGTGGTTCCAGCCCCTGTCTTGCAAGCACAAGGACCCGGGTTCAATCCTCGGTAACCACATACCATACTGGGTGTGGAGATTCACGCCCAGCAGCAACCAGTACCTCATCCCACAGTGCCGGGCGTGGTGGCTCATGCCTGTAATCCCAGCACTCGGGAGGCAGAGGCAGGAGGATTGCTGTGATGGTGATGTGAGTTTGAGGCTGAGCTCAGGACCAGCCTGAAGTACAAAGCGAGACCTTGTCTCAAAAAACAAACAAACAAACAAACAAACAAAAACAATCATGTCTCCCAGTTTCCAAGAAGCTGTTTTCTCTCAAACTTTTGTTGCTAGCATTCCTTGTCATCGGCAAAATGCCTGGCAACATCCAACAAAACTCTCACCCCCAGAGAGGGCACAAGTTTCCATCCAAAGTATGTCTTGGTAGAGAAGATAGTTTCTCTCTATAGAGGTGTCTGCAATACTGATTTCTATCATCATAAAAATTTAGGGAAAGAAGCAGGGATTAAAAGCATGGGCGATAAAATTTTCAAATATGATTTTTTAAAAAGGCATATGTATGTATACCAAAACTCGCCGTCTTCCTTGTTGTGGTACAACTGTCTTTTCCGTGGGTCTTGGGTTTCCTGCCATTCCGGGCACCTACACATGGAGAAACAAATCATGGGGTGGCATGTCCCAGAAGGTTTTAGTGTGACCACATGTTGCCTAGCGAGTCTCCTTTGTATGGACACTGCTATTTCCTGGGGACAAGTAGAGTATCATTCTACTAGGGACAGGGCTCAAGTTATTAAATTCCTATTCCTTAGTTAGACCAATGGCTTCCAAACTTTCCCCAGTGTACTTTTTTTTTCCCTGAAATCAAGACAGATCTACAGTCCACCCAGCATTTCTACTCGAGTGTCAAAGTGACCTCGAGTCACCTGTCTTCTGCCTTCTCCTATGGCCTGGTGAGACAATGAGGAATCTCTCTCACTACACCACATCCAGTCACCAAGTATGTTCACTCCTGGTCCCTCCAGTCCATCCCTCTCACAGCCTCCACTCGCTTCTCTCCTCCTTGTGCCACTCCAGTTCTGGGCCCACTTTTCTCTCTCTTGAACCCCAGCTGGTTGCCCTGAACCTAGCGCTGCCCACTTTCCCAGCAAATCTTGACAATGCCACCAAATTGATCTCTCTGATGTATAAACAGGATTATGTCATTTCCCTGCGTGGCATATGTCCAAGGTTCCTTCTTACTCTCTAGAGAACGAAGTCCAAGCTCCTTAAAGAACACAACAGCATCTTCCTAGGTCTCCAGCTGGACCTGGGCACTTCCCATGCCCCTGGCCATGGAATTCCATGCTCCAGCCAAACTGAAGTGCTTCACTTCCTTACGGACCCCACACACCCGCCTTAGTTTTCATGATGAAGTCCCCTCCATGTAGAACACTCATCTTCCCCGCAGTTCTTCACCCCTCCTTGCTCATCTTTCTTCTCAAGGGACACTTCTTCTGGGAAGCTTTGCTTGACCTTCTGCACCCACCTGCTCCACATCCGGAGCAGGAACCTCCTTTGAGCACCCCTGGCTCCCTGGACACTTCTGCCCCCGCACTCAGCACCTGCTGCAGCTGTTGTCTGATCACAGCTGTCCCTCCCTGGACTCCACGTGCCGCCCAAGCTGAGGAGCAGGGCTCTGCGTTACGTCATCTTCCCTGAAATCAAGACAGATCTACATCCACCGCATGCTTCTCGGCACAGCTGGCGCGCCGTGACTTTCTGCTGGTTTAGTAACTAGCGCCGTCCATCTCACCGGGAGGCTGTGTCCAGACGCTGGTCCTGGTCCCTGAGGAGGCGTCTCCCTCCACCTGCTCTTTAAAGTGCAAGCTCACTGTCAAGGCAATGGGCCCTTGAGGCACTAAAGTTTAATGAGATTTTTCCACGGAATAGCTTGAATCGAGAGCCTGGTCACCTCTGCGCTAGGACAGTGAGGCAGAGACCACCATTCAGTCCTCCAGCTTCAGGCTGAGGCAGTCAGATGTGTTATTGTAAAATGGCAATTTTATAATTAAGCGATAATTACATTTTCTGCAGTGTGTAAGGGAAAATAAATGTAGTGTAAATCAATATGCTATTGATTCATGCAAGTTTGCCTTTAAGTGTGTGCGCCTGAAATTTCAATTATGGCTGAGATTAGACCATCCAGCTTTCTCCATTCATCTCTATTCCTAAAAAGCAGGGAAGAAATCGACCACCTGCATGGAGACAGTGATTCTGCATTTCGCACAATTTCCTTCCAGCCTGAGAAGGAGGCGGGTGGGAAGTGGCTGGCCCTCTGCACTTGGCCAAGGGACGTGACCCTATGGGGGCCGCGTGGCCAGTCCCTGCCCGGCACTGTCCTGTTCAGAAGCCTGCATTCATGTCTGCATCAGCAGGGTATCAATCTGAGCTTCGATGGGGGTGACAGTCTCTCCAGGCCCCGCCCACCACCCCTCTCTCTTGTCAATTCTTCTGCCCAAGGCCAGCCTGGTAGCTCTGAACAGGACAGAGATGCGATCTGGCCAGGGACCCTGCTTTTCTGCTTCCCCTCTTGCCCACAGTTTCTTCTGAGAGGTGCCATCTCCCTCCCCGAAAGCACCGATGCTCTCTGTGACACTTCTGCTGAACATGTCCAACCAGGGATCACTTTCCTCCCCTGACCTCTGACATCTCTTGTTGCTGTCACTAATCATTCAATATTCAGTATATGTGACACGGGTGAAATATCAGCTCCTCTGAGTTCATTATCAGTTCCCTACTCCGAGGAATCTGTCCTAGCTATTGGCTTCCCTCTGATCCTACGGTGAACGACCACCTCAAAGCCAGGCATTCTGTCTGAGATGACTAGGATTTATATCTTCTAAGACAGACATTATCTATGCCTGATTGGTTTATGATTTTGTCAATTTCTTTCCGTTGTGTGGGGATTCAGCTGCCCTGTTTTCCAAGGGCCATCTGAGGTCACATCCAGGGTTGTTCTACAAATTGACCCCCTCCTGTCCCCTCCTCTATTCCCTCTCTTCACCCACCAGCCAGCACAAACACTGGCTGAGTGCCCATGTGTGCCAAGCACACAGCGGCCACTGGAGGTTTTGGACAATCGAAGTGGGCCTGTCACAACCCAGCAGGTGGCACCAGGCCATAGACTGGCAGCCAGATGAAGTCGGCTCTGAGTGTGGCCTGGCTGCATCTGCCTTCCCCAAAGCAGTGTGCTCAAGTATCGATTTCCACTGCCTGGTGAGCCCTGTGCTCCTGTTTGAGCAAATTGCTTTTATTTTCCCATCATGCTCTGCCCCAACACTTTGGCAACAACACTGTGGCCACCGTCACGACCCTCTGCATGGACCTGCAGAGATGCTGAGGCGTGCAGCAGGGCCAGCCTCTCTGAGAGGAGTCGCATGCCACTGCCTGCCCACTCTCAGTGAGCAGGGGTGGGACCGGTTAGAGCACGGCCTGCTGGGAAATGCCAGCCCCGCTCCTTTTGGAAAGCACTGACCACCCAGCCAGGCCCACCAGGACAGTGTCCCAGGGCGTCGAGGCCCACCTACTCCCATTCCTCCCATGAGCCAGATATCACAGCAGACGCCCATCGGTGGGAGCCCAGATCAGTGCGCAGGGCTGACAATCAGGGCTGAGTGAAGACAGTGGCTGGGGAGTTGCCTCAGTTTCCCCAATTGCTTCAGACATAAAGCTTCTCCACCTTAGTCCCCTGGCAGCAGGGGTGTTGGGCTCCATAACATCCCTCCTAAGGCATGCAGTTCCTGCTCTTTCCCTCTCTCTCTTGCCAAGTGGTTGGCTCCTGGCCTGCCTGCCCAGGCCTCTGTGCTGATCCTGAATGGGAGGGGTCACAGCTCTAGACCCTCCTTCCAGACAACAGACACAGGGCTTGTCTCCCATAATCCCTCTGGGCACCTGCCTCACAGAGCACACACTTCAGAGTATACACAAGATAGCCGGCAGAGGGGGATCATGGGAATGTGGACAGCCCCATGCCACTCCCAGCCGTGAATGGGACTAGGCAGCAGTGAGGCTGAGGCAGCCCTTGGGGACAAGAGCACCCGCCTTTCCCTGGTGGCCGGCCATACCCGTTGCTCCAGCGCCCTCTCCACTCCGTCTTGCCCCAGGGGTTCCACAGGCGGATGATCTCTTCCCAGCCTCTCCTGCACTGAATCTGCAATGAAGATCGGAAAAGGAGACTGTCAGGGCTCTCGGGCTCCAGTCAGCAGAAAGAGGGAATATGAATGCCGCTGCCTTCTCCCTCTGAGGACTAATTTAACTTCTGACCTCATTTGGCTGCAGCCAGAAAAAAATTTTTTTTGAAAGGATAAAAAAATCAATGACTCTCTTGCTGCCTGTGTGGACTTGGAATGAGCTAGAGGAGGAAACAGCCCTTTCTCTGCTCAGCCCCTTGCAGGAGGTGCAAGTCCATCAGGCTGTGCAGCTGCAGCGGTTTGAGCAGCTCTGATTTAAGGGCAAATAAACAGCAGGGCTGGGCTTTGTGTCGCAGAGAGCTTTATGGGTCCCCAGTTCCAAGCCCCACCACAGACAGCATCTCTACCCCATGGACAGAGCCCGCTTCCTGCCAGCAGCTAGCTGGGAGCTGTGGCACTGTCCTGGTGGCACCATGGAAGAGGCCGATGCGGGAACGAGGGGGGCAGCCTGGGCTCTGGGATAGCCAAGGCTAGCCCACCTCCCCCCACTTCTGTGCACAGCCCTGCGTCAGAAAAGACAATCTGTGGTGGCCTCAACTCTCCCTCCCCTCTTTCTTTCCTCTTTCCTCCTTCATCACTCACTTCAGATATCCCAGTTGGCACCCCTGCCCTTCTGTTCCCCCGAAGGCAGAGGGCAGGACTGTGGGAAGTTACAACAAACAGCAGCCAACCCTTGAACCTCCACTTCTGGAAGCCAGAGCCTTCGGTCGGGATGGGGAAGTAGAATATGATCGAGTGGTAGCTGGGCTATTGATCTGTGCTGAGACTGTGAACAGAGCAAGGCATGGAGAAGGGAGGGGCCCACACTCCGAGGCAGAGCTCCGAGCCAGGCGCCAGCGAGCTTGCCCTCCGCCTGGCCTGCAGTCCTCTGGAAGATGTTTGTCCTGACTATGTCTTGCTGAGGAGGCAACTGAGCATCAGAGAGGGAAAGCAACCTTCCCAGACCTCACAGTAAGTGGCAGAGGCAGGATTCTGATCCTAATTACAGACACTTTCCAAATCGCAGGCTCTGAATTTGGGATGTGGCTGTGACCTTGTCATGGCAGAGGCCTGTGTCATCGCTGGCAGAGGGCCAGAAACAGGGAAGGGGCTCCGGCTTCCGGTGCCTCCAAGGCTCTGCCCACCCCCAGGCCTTGCACACAGTTTACCTCTAGCTGGTGGCACCCTCGGGAGGGACATGAGAAATGGTTGTCCGGTGGCCTACCACCAGAGCTAAATGAGTCACCTTCAGTGCCCAGTGGATGGTTGGAGGCCCAGTTGGGCAAAGGAAGGAAATGTGGCCAATGATTCAGAGGGGCTGGGAGCAGAGCGAAATGAGGCATGCAGATAAACACTCACCCCTTGCCCAGGGGAGTAACTGCTGGAGCTAGGTGCATAATAAAAAATGCCAATTTCATTTATCTTCCTGTCTCTGCTCTGCCCGGAAGGAGGATGAGCAGATTAAAAAGCATACTGCATTTATGGGCTGGTTTAATCTTCGCACTTGTGGCTCAGTGTTGGAACCAAAGCCCTCCCCCCTCCAGAGGAGAAATTTTCAGGCAAGTCAAGTTCCTGTCCCTTCTATCACTGGGACTGTTAGGACAGTGCCCTCCTGCGGTCACATGGGCCTGGCTCAAGAGACAAGGGTCACATTTGAATCAGGTTCTTCACCACACTGGCTGCCGCCCACATTTCCCACAACTCCTTTAGAATGGGGATGCAAGAGGTGACCCTGGCATTTCACCCTACAATGATAGTTCCTCAGATGTACACCCCCGAACACAGATCGCTTAGCTAGTAATAGTTGTAGAGCAACATGGTTTCCTGGCAAGCGGTAAAACAAGGCCAAGCAGTATTTGCAAACACAAACTTTCTCAGGAAGGGAACTAAGGAGACAGACTGACAGCGAGGGGCCGGCCAGGTGTGAGACAGTACCTGCCCCTGCAAGACCAGGTCCACAACCATCTGAGAATTGCACCCTGGAGTCTGGAGCTCTGTCTCAGCACTTGGAAGACATGATTCGACTTCAGGAGTTGTGGGTAACACCGAGACAGAGACATTGGCAGGAAACTCCTGCAAGGCCAGGGAGTGTTACTGCACAGCTGTGAGCACCGTGGATGGGCCTGGACAGACAGGCACCCAGGTGGCCATTTTGTAGGCAGCCCTTTGTAACCTTGCAAAGACCTTTCTTTCTCCCAGCAGGCCTTGTCTTCTTTGCTTATGAGCAGGGGAGGCTGTGTCCATATCTTACTGCCCAGGGCCACACAGATTTTGTTCACCCACCGCTCTTGCACTAGAAGAGACTATGGTCCAGCGCCTGCCTCCTCTCGTCCTGTGGGAATGAAGTTGGAGTGGCTTGTGTGTCACACATGAGACCTGCGTCAGGGTAAAATGTCTCCCCAGAGTCAGCAGGATGGCTCCTTCTGCCTGCTTTCAGGTCAAGTCCGCCATCTCGCTAGACTCTGACACCAAAGTCACTTCCAGGAGAGGACGCACTCCAGGCTGGAACCCACCCAGAAACCTCTGGACTAATGGGGACAACTGCAGCCGCCTCCACAGGCTGACACCAAGGGAAGAAAGTGCTAATTGCTCGTGTCAGCTTTGTTGGGTTCATTGTTTAGAGGGACAGGGACACCCAGGAAGGACACCAGGCCAGCAGCTGTCTCACCTGCTCAGCACCCGTCACTGTGTATGCATGCTGGCTCACCAGCCCGTTCTCCAGCACCTCGGACCCGTCTGTCGGCTATGGAGGAGAAAAGCAGACTCAGCCCTCAGCACACACTCGGACCCGCTCCAGTGCGATGCAGGAGCCAGCCCCGGGAGCAGCGGATCCACGGGCGGGTGCCCCAGGGAGGCCTCCCACAGAGACAGCAGTAGGCGGCCGCTGGGAGGGTGAGGCGCTGGCGCCCAGAAGGCCATCATGTGACCGAGGGGGCCACCAGCTCCTGAGGACCCCATGGACTGTTAGCCAGGCACAGTGCAAAGCCTGTGTGCCGGCTGGTCTGCAGCTTTAGGGAACACTCTACAGCCCCCACTCCGAGGAACTGGGCTCTGAAATGCACCTGCACTGACATTTCAGACAGTGGCATTTCAGATTAGCAAGGTGCCACTGGAAGCCCACACATTTACAGACTCAGAAAACACCCGGGACACAGATCCAGGTGTCTCAGAATGGACTCTCCCAATCTGGAGGGTCGTGCAAACTTTCCAGAGGAGACAGGTGGCCATGTGCTGTCCTGAGGGTCAGCAGGAGTCGGGGACCCTTGTGCAATCAGGGCAAAGCTTCCCCATCAGCAGAGGGAGCCATCGCCACCTCCTGCTGCCCTTAACTACCCGCTCAGTACTGGTGGGCTGGGTGGCGCCTCCGCAAGGAAAAGGAGTTGGCAGACTCGGCACTCTTCGGCTGTGTGAGGGGGGCATGGCTGAGTCTCTCTGAGCCTGTCCCCTCCTCTCAGAGGTGAGCGCTGCAGCCTCATCCCACAGGGAGGGACCTCGGCAAAGCCCGCCGTGGGTGCTCCAAGGGGCCACTCACCCCCTGTGGGGTGGTGCAGGTCATCAGGGAGCCGACCCTGGCTGCCATCTTCACCGCCATGAGCAGGTTGGAAGGAGAGGAGTGCAGGCTGGCGAAGGTGGCCACCCCTCCGGTGAGGTCTACCAGGGCGTCGGGGAGGTAGCCGAAGTGCAGCTGGGAGTAGGAGCCCTGCAGCCTGGGAGGAAGAGGCCACGTTAACCCTCTGCATGCCGCTGGGGAGCTGTCTGGGCAGGCGGCTACCCACCGGGCTCTGCTGCTTGCCAGGTGAGGGACCTCTTGGTCCATGCTGGGCCACGGCCAGTCTGGGGAAGAGGAAGACCACAGTGGTCCCTTAGCAAATACTTTGATGTACTTTTGATACATGTTGCTTCTTGTTCTGTTTGAAAACATGCTACACACTGATGGCAGCCGGAGCCACAGGAGGGGCCACACTGGGCATGTAGTCACAGACCAGCGAGCTCTGGTCCCTGCCCCAGAGGGCACACAGTCAGCACGCCCAAGGCCAGCTGCGTCACAGTAGAGTCCTCCCTCTTGTGACCCCACATCTCATCTGCTCCTTCCAGAACCATCAAGTGGCTCTTCTAAAGGTAACACAGAAGGGATAAGGGTGACAGACCTGTCCCCCCACACCTCTTTCTACCTTCCCATCTCCAAGCTCTACTTCTGCATGTGCATGCCTGCCCTCACTGTCCCTATTTTACTCCCTTGCCATCCTGCCCCAAACCTTACCCCATAATAGTTAACTAGGATTGTGTCAGCTTGCTGGCTTGGGAGTTCCATGCAGATCAGTAAAGCATACTTGTGGGGTGTCTGCATGAGTCACTGGAGCTGTTGTAGGGTCTGTGCCTGGCTCCTGCTCCTTCCTCCCTGTATTGTTCCCCTGCTCTGCTTGCTAGCTACCACGAAGTGAGCAGTTGGCTGCATCTTGCCCTGCTGCTGTGGTGTTAGTCAGGGGAGCCAGCTGAACATGGGTTGAATCCCCATACAGTGTGAGCCAAGTTAATTCTCACCCCTTTTAAATTGTGGGGTGGGCACAGAGTGCCAGTGAGGAAATGCTGTCTACTACATCTGCCCACCACGGACGAGCTGGGCCAGCTCCTGGCCTCCTCCGGGAGACTTCTGTCCCAGGCCAAGAGCCTGAGGGCTAGACAAAGACCCTACCCACTGGGCTGTTACTGCTCTCAAGGGTATACGCTTCGCACAGAGGACACACAGCTCTCTGCTGTCCTCATGAGGAGAAGCAGGTCACAGTTCCTGCCCTTCTCCCCCCAGACATGTCCACTTTCTATAGGAGCCCTCAACACTGGGGACGTTCTCCTTAGAAAAGGCTGTCAATGACAAAGAGTCAAGTGTCAGCATCCTTACCCCCTTTGGTGTCTACGTGGGTGTCTGTGCTATGAGAAAAAGCAGAGTGCCGCGGCATGGCAGGGATAAGCCAAGCCTGTCTGGGGGCCAGGGAAGGTTGTTGAGAGGGCTCATTCTGAGCCTCCGTGTTTTCAGGTAAGGACAGTGGCTCAGGTGTTCCTGGGGAGCTCTGGGAGCTGAGAGAATGGTGGAGCAGGCTGATGACAGGCCCGAGAGTGGCCTGTACTCCACAGGGGAGAGGGAGACTCCATCAGTTACAAGGACACTAGGGGCCAGATGAGGGCAGACTACCGCGGAGCACTCTAGTTTCTGTGCGGTAGCTTCTCGTGGGATCCGACATTACAGCAAGGGCAGGCCAGGAAGGACAGGGAACGGAGGCCAGACAGCAGGCTCTGCTGCTGTATCCCAGCCCACAGCGGCCCTCACTGCCAAGTCTGCTGCCCAGCCTTCTCACTAGAGCCCTGTGCATCCCTGCCCCTGCAGGGGCTGGGCAGTGGGGGACCTCCACCATGGCTTTTCCTGACATATCGGAGTCATAGGCCTGGGGACACCCTAACTGCAGCCTCCAGTGCATTCGTGGTGTGGACAGGAGCAGTTCTACCCTGTGCTGTGCATTTCATCTGGACATGGTGGGGAGACTGGATTACTCTGGAGCCCTTGGACCTCCCTCTTCCTGCTCCTTCTTTGGTGAATTTCCCCTTGGGGAACCACTCTGATTCCGGTTCTAGTACATTCACTCAGCAAATACTTAACAAAAAGCCACTGTGAGAACAACGAGCAGACACAAGGCACTGGATGGCCTAAAAAGCCTATTATTAAGGAAAGCTAAGGCAGGTGTGATGGAACACGCCTGTAACCCCAGCACTCTGGGAGGCCGAGGCAGACACATCACAAATTCAACCCTCCAATGGGAAACTTAGTGACAGTGACATCCTATCTCAAAACAGAAAGTAAGAAGAAAGTCTGTGCAAAGGCCCTGAGTTCAATCCCTAGTAACACCAAACAGAAAGAGAGAAAGAAAAGAAAAAAAAGAAATTACTCAGGGCCCTAGAACAAAGGACGATTCTCAGAAATAACCACATGACAAGTGTATCTAACTCATTTTAAAACTGACTCTGAAAGTGGCTCTGACCTCATCTCCCCCTCTCCTCCTCTCTGGCCCTGGTTGTGACTGATACGAACTTCTTACCTTTGAAGTATCTTCTTAGTCAAGCAGAGGTCCTGCCTGTGACCTTGATTCTGTTCCAAGGGGTCTGAATGTTTTGCCCCTGGTGTCACCTATGTCTCTGGCTCCTGCTCCTGAATTAGGGTTTTGTGGAAATACTGGGGCTCACAGGGACCGAGGTTCCAGAACTTACTCTGAACCCCACAGATACGTCATTGTCATAGCCTTTTCCTCTGAGACACTCAGGGGCCTCCTGGCTTCAAGCACATCTGTGCTAGAGTCACTCCAGGAAAGCAGCTGGGGCTCTGTCCCCTCCTGCACACTCACTATCTCAGTGGCTCCGCGCCTCTTCTGAGGTCTCGTGCTCGCACCATTCTGGGTGTCCCAGAGAGACATCCCACACAACCAGCAGCCCCTTCCCTTGTCTTCCAGAACCTTCTCTCACTGTTGCTCTGCAAAGTCCCCAATGCCGGACCCAGCAACAGCTGGGTGTCTTGACAAGGAGCCTTCTTTCTCCTTTGCAAACATGAGCTCACAGACCTGTGGATGCTTTGGGAACATGGCAGCTCTTCTCAACCCCCTTCGCTGATAGGAAATAGAAAGGAAAGGAAGGAGAGAAGTGGGCTCCCTGCAGCTGTTATTGTGCCTTGTCACCTGAACCCACAAATTCTGAGAGCCTTGTCCTTCTCCCCGTCTTCAGCCTCTTTTTGGGGAAATGTCTATCTGCCTGCAGTGATATGAAAAATCCAGTTGTCTGAATCTAAGCCAGAAAAGATACTCAGAACTGCACTTCTTACCTGCAGAGATTCTACAAAGGATGATATGCAACCTGTTAAATCTTATCACAGATCTTCTATTTTACAACAACTGGGGGAAAAATTCTCACACACGATTTTCTTCCCCCAACTTTTGACTGATTTCACCAATTCATTTCCAGACTCCTCAGCCACAAGGATAATTGAAATCTGAGGTTTACGCATGAACCCAGCCCCCCCACACCCTTGGAGAAACAGGTCCTCTGCACGGACAGATGGACTCTCCACACCTGTGCCAGGCACCAGCTTACAAAGCAGCAAGAAGACAAAGCTCTCTCTGCAGGTCAGACAGGATCAAGAACTGGTGGAATAGCACATGACTATGACGAAGGAGAATAGTTCCCACCCTGACTTGTCCTTGGACACTCCATGACCTTGAGAAAACCATTTCCCTTCTCTGAGCCTCAGTTTCCTCCTTCGTCACAGAAGAAGACAGAGATGAATATTCACAGAGGTCTCTCCCAGCTCTGAAATGCTATCACCCTACTTAATTCACTCCTGCATTCTGTAACTTCCTTCTCTGGATCAGTGAGGGCAAAGCTTTTAAACAGCTTTAATACTTTGAAATGTTTTATCCTCTGCTCCATTTCTTTAGGCGGTAGAATGTGGATTCCCGGTCTACTTTCCCATTTCTTTTCAAGCTGAATGATTGCTTCAGGTCAGCTGTTAACAAAATGGGGTCAAAGTCATCATTTCGTTCTGCAAGCCTCTAATTCTCCCGGCAAACCGCCATCCTACCCCCTTTTACATAAGGAGAAAACCAGGCCCTACGCGATGAGGGCGGGTTCCATAAGGGAAAGATAATGGCAGTGTTCGTGTAAGTAGCTCAGGAGTGAATTAACCTCCCTAGACATGCGCACAGGTTCAACAACCCTGGCTGTTACCTGGGCTCCATTCTCCAGTGCTAATGAATAGCTTTCTGACACCGGAACTGAGCAATACCCTCCAATTTTACAAGTTGCCTCAAGAGAATGAGTACACATGAAGCTATCTCGAAGCACTGCGGTATTTAGATTGTGACTTCCAGGCCAGGGACAGGGTCAACTGTGGTTTCCATCCCACAGGGCCCGGTCCAGTCCTGTTTGACGGGGTTCCCTGGTCAGGTGAGCAAGAACTGGGCATATTTAGGGTAAGTGCTGGCACCTACCATCTCCTCCTTACTTGGAGTGAGGCTTGGCTTCCTATTTGTGAAATGAGGGTCTGGTTAGGATGCCCTTAGAACTTTCAGACTCTTTTCCCTGCTTCTTCTCTCCAAGAGTGTAGACCAATATGTGGCCTGTTGGCCATGACTTCCCACTCTGATGTCCCTCACTGTCTCTTCTTCCTACAGTCTTGTCCATGGTGTGTGTGTGTGTGTGTGAGAGAGAGAGAGAGAGAGAAACAGGATCTTACTATATAGTTCAGGCTGGCCTTCAAGACAATTACCTTCTTGCCTCAGCCTCCCAAATGATAGGATGAGAGATGTGTACCACTATGCCTGGCTTGTCCAGGTTCCTAACACTGTATCCTGAACAAAGAAATGAGGAGGATATGCAAATACATGAACTGAGATGCCTAAAGTCCTCAAGTCTATCAGCTCAGACATCAGTTCCTGAGCATAGTATCTTGACTGTGAAAGAATGGAAACTCTACTCTGCACCCACACAATGCAACTTCACCGCAGTCCCACCAGAGTCTCAACTTCTTGGAATTCAGAAGGCATATTCAGGGTATGCCTTATCTCTTTGAAGCCTTTGTCACTGGGCCTTCCACTTGCTCTGCAGAATCTGACCCATCCCTCCTGCCTTGCTCACCTCTTCCTGTAGCCTCAGCCTGACTCCGAGGTCAGGGAACCAAGGTTACTTTTGACAAAGATATTGCGCAATTGGCCCTCTGTGGGCCCTGGATCTACGACTCAACTGGCTGCAGATGGAAAATACTGGAAAAATTATGTCTGTACTGAGCATATGCATGATTTTTCTCGTCATTATTTCCTAAACAATACCACAGCCATTTGCATAACATTTACATTGTATTAGGTATTATATATAATGCAGAGATGATTTCGAGTCTGTGCACAAGTTATATGCAAATACTAAGAGATTTTATATAAGGATGTTGGGCATCTGTGCATTTTAATGTCCCTGGGTAGGTCCCAGAGCCACATTCCTTTAGAAGCCTAGGACAGTCCACTTCAACTGGACTCTTACACTAGCACAGCACAGCACCGGCTGTGCACAGCTCTACCTGGCCCCCGCTGGGCACACACCTTGCTATGTACTGCAGAGCCCCCACCGATGGCCATAACATACAGTGACTGTTCACTCAGGATGCTTTGCCAGGTGGCAAGGCTCTCAGGCTCAGGGATCACACTTGCATTCCAGGAAGGCTTCCAAGGGCCCCCAGTTGGTAGAGCTCATCAGGGTAGCCAGAGCAAGCACTGAATCTCTGGGCAGACAGGCAGTTCCACACTTACTTGGCATAGGCTTTCTCCAGCAGGCAGGGCCAGAACTCTCGGCTGCCTTTGCGAGGTTGCACAAAGAGGCATTCCTGGCCCACGACAGGCAAGCGGTCATCGACCACCACTTCCACCCACTGGCCACACTGCCAGAACTGGAAGAGAGAGGAGTGTGTGTAAGTAGAGTTGGGGCAGGAGGGAGCTTCTGCAGCTCCCGAACTCAGCCAAAAGATCTCTACAGTTGCAATGCGACCTCATGACACAACAACAAACTAGATTCAGAACAAAATCCTAGCTCAGCTGACTAGCCAGGGAACAAGCAGATGGAGAAAATGAGTGAGGCAAGGATGACACGGGCAGAGAGGAAGGAAACATGGGCCTGACTTTGCGACTGACTCGCTCTGGAGTCCTTTGTGGACTCTCTGGGTAGTTCTCATGTATGAAGGGAAGCAGGAAACAGCCGCTGAATAGCACAGAGCGCTGGGTTGTGATGGGGAGGAGGCTCTCCAAGCAGAGGGCTGGAGGGGGGCAGGAGGCAGCCAGGTGGGGAGGACTAAGGAAGGCATCCTGGGCGGTGAGGACCATATGGGCAAGAGCCTGGAGGCAGAGCGATGGGCACAGCCCAAGGGACCGAGCAGGGCCACCTCGCTCTGGCTCGCCTATCCTCACGTCACGCTGGCCCTACCATTACAGCAGCAGTGAAACTGGCTGGCACTGCACCGCTAAGAGTGCAAATGAGCCAGATGTTCCTCTCCAAAACAGACTGTTTTCATCTTTAGCATTCAGCTCTAAATGGTTCACCCAGGGACACTGTCAAATGAAGAACATTCATTACAATGGCCAGTCTTTTGAGTTTTTTTGCTGGCATCCCCTGTGCTGAAGAAGTGGCAAGGCTGCTGGCTTTAGGCCTGGGCCTCGATGAAGGTAAACTTCTACCAGGTGGGCTGTGTGGAAGCTCAGTGTGCAGGACCCAGCCCCGTGGCCTTTCCCACAACTGGATGCCCTACACACTGGGCTGTCACAGCCAGCTGAGGATATGTTTTCAGAGAAGAGATGGAGATTGAGACAGAGATGTCAGCAAAGATGAAAACAAGGTCTCTTTACAGTGGATGGGCCAGAGCCCTGCAGCTGAGGACTCGTGTCCTGCTGCAGTGAGGAAGGAGCAAGTCTGTGGCAGTCGGGAAGCAGAAGTGTTTAAGAGAAGCATCCAAGATAGCACAAGTGCTGGGTGCTTTTCAGAGCACTACCCAGGCCCGCAGTGATAAGTAGTAGTCTGCTGAGGTCAGCTCTGCAGCTGCTTAGGGAACTGTGCAAGTTTCTTTGCTATCCAGAGGGCAGCGGGTGTCCTGCCTGGGCTGCAGGTTGTGTACGGTAAATGCCTAAGTTGCTCCTACCAATGCTGGCAGCCCTTTCAGGACGCTAGACACCAAATTCTCTAGTTCAGTCCTCACTGTGGTCTTTGGACCAGCAGCAGTGGGGGCAGCAGCAGGGTGCCTGTTGGAAGACCTTGCACATATGTGGCTACATGTTAGGAGGTGAGCACAGGGTAAAGGAGGAAGTCCAGTGATGGAGAAGAAAACTTAACTAAGCTGAAAGACGCGGGTCTTCAGATATAAAGGCTCACTGCATTCTGGGCAAGATTGTCTCTGAAAAGGCATACATCTATATCAAGAAATTAAAAAATACCAAGTCCTGTTAGGGCTGTGGGGAAAAGAAACCCTCCTCCACTGCTGGTGGGGGTGCAGACTGCTGCAACTGCTGACGAAATCAGTGTGGAGACTCCTCAAAAGACTAGGACTAGAGGTCCCTTTTGACCCAGGTACCCCCTGCTCGATATCTTCCCAAAAGAACTAAAAGCATTACACCACAGCGATACATGCACATCCATGCTTAGAGCAGCACAGTTCATAATAGCTAAATCTTAGAAAGAACCCAAATGTTTATCAATCAATGAATGGACAAAGAAGATAAGGTTTTTTTTGTTGTTTTGTTTTTTGTTTTTTGTTTTTTTTTGATACAATGCAATACTTCCAAGCCATAAAGATAAACTTGAGATATTTCTAGGTAAATGAATTTACATAGAGACCATACTCTTAAGTGAAGTAAACTGAACACACATGTAAATATCACATTGTTTCTTTGGTGTGAAAAACTGAAAGTATAGCTAAGAACCAAGATGTGTAATAGATATTGTGGAACAGTAAGGAAATGTTCAAATGGGAAGGGTCACAAAGTGGAGAAGAGGGAAAGAAAGAAAGGGAAAGGAAGAAAATACTAAAGGAAAGTCGAAATGGAAATGAGCTCTTGTGAATAAAGGGGAAGAGGAATAGAAGGGAGGGGAGAGGAATGGGAATAAACACAAATCAAAATGTATCATCTGCAGTACAAATTCCAGGCAATGAGTGTGATCATTATGTATATCTAACTGTCAATAAACTTAATTCATGATTTTTACAAAGGCATACATCTATATACATACTAGAGACAATTGAAGAACTCCAGAGAGAAAGAAAGAGAGAGAAAGAGAAGCTCTTACAGATTTGCAGTTGGAAAGTACATACTGCATACAAAGTCAAAAGAATAAGTTAACAGTAGAGTTTTCTTCCATAACTTGAAAGCAACAAGACAGTGGGACTAGAGGAATTTTGAGGAAAAGGAATGTGACACAAGATTCCTGCTTGTAGCTAAAATGGCATTTGTGAGAGTAAGTGAAAAACTCTCACATGGCCTGAGAAAAGTTATGCAAAGAACTATTATCTAACGACAGGTAAATTAGAACAAGGAAGGCAGGAGAGGTGGGGGGGCAGCAGACAGGAAGGAGGCGAAGCATGCTTGTGTAAGCATGATACCTGTAACCGTGAACACAGAATCAATAATAAAGAGATGAGGAAAAACAGAAGAGGGAAATGTAAGTAACGGAAAGCTGGAGTGGCATTACAAACATCAGATAAAGAAAACTTCAAGGCCAAAGATACTAAACATAACAAATATGGAGATTATGCAAGTTTTATCAAAAGTTCAGCAAGATCATAAAACTTTGGCCCCCAAAGAACATAAGAGGAAAATGTGCAACAGCAGAAGGTCCAGAAGTTGAAGATACCTCAATATGACTGTGAGGATGAACTTCTTTATTTTAGTATTTCATAAACCAAAAGACAGTCAGACAAAATACAATCTGAAAATCAAAAAGTCTCATTCAATACAATTCATGACCATTGGATAATATATATTATCCTTGTGCGTCAGGGAACCATTAGCAAAAACTGTCCTGGACTTGACCATAAATAAAACTACTTTAATAATTCCTCCAAATGTAGACATTTTATAAATTATAGTCTCTGGCCATGATTTAATACAACTAAAACTCAGCAAGCAAAAGATTATCACCAGAGGAAAAGGTAACCACTGGAAAACTGAATAAATTTTAAAGAAACAGTCCCAAATATATATTAAAGAACAAATCAAAACTAAAGTTTAAAATTAATGAGTAAGACGCTTCAGGTCAAAACCTATAGATACATATACAGTCTCAGAAGACAATTCATATCCACAAAAGCTTTTGACATTAAAAAAGAATAATCCTAACTGCAGTTTTATAAAAGAATAAAGAAAATTCACCAAGAGAAAGTAAAAAGGAATAAGTAAAAATAAATTTTAAATTAGTCATATAGAAAAAAATCTTAAAAGAATAGAATGAATAATGAAAAACCCAAATTTTATTTGTTAAACAAGATCACTTCAACAAATTAGATGGATTGAGAAAAGCTGGATCAAGAAAAAAAAGGAAAAATAAAAAAATATAGCACCAAATTTGAGAAAGTAGATTTAACCACAGAGGATTAAACATTAAAGGAATTTTTCAGACTTATCTGAGCCACTCTATGGCTTAAAAGTACAAAAAAAATAGTTGACTTTTTTCCAGACTGGTATAAATTTCAAGAGTTTTCAGTAGAAATAAGTGGCCTAAGCAAATTAATAGCTACTGAAAACACTGAAGCATTAAAGAAACCATATTTGAAAAAATAGGAAGGACCAGATAATTGTAACTATTGTCTACTTTATTTTATTTCTGCTTTGTCTGTTTTACATTCAAAGGATAGATCATCAATGATCCACAAATTTTATTCAAATTATTTCAAATTAAAAGTAGGTTATAATCAGTTTGCTTTAAAAAGCTAACTCAAATGTGATAAAAAATAAGCTAGAAAGTGATTTTACATATGATATAGGTATGAAAATTCCAATAAGACTTGTAGAAAATCGAATCTGATAGCATATCAAGAAAGTGTGCGACACAAATCACAAGAAGGCAAGATTTTGAATCTTGGCACTAACTTAAAATTGTGGGGTTCTAGTTAACGTGCCAAGGCAAAAGAGCAAAATAAGTTCTATAAATATTAAGAGGAGAGACAAAATTATTGTTACCTGACTATGATATTGTAAGATTACTAAAATAAGCCAGATTCTACTGTAAAATAAGTGAGAATTAAAACACAGTGTAGTGAGGGGCCCGACACAATGCGATGCACAACTTTCCACAACATAGGGTTGGAAATGAGGAAAAGAAAAACCCAACCACAAACTTCACTCCTGGTGCTATAAAACTGAAAAATATTTGAGAATAAATTTAGCAAGAAAGGTATAGCATCAATATGAAAACATAAATGTAACGTTTTATTGGAGGTCATAAAACTAGTTCTGAATAAATAAAAAGATATACCATGTTTCTGGAAAGGAATAATTAAAACAATAAAAATGTAATTTTCCAAATTAACACATAAATTTAATGCAGCTTCATTCTACATCACAACAGCCTTTCTTTTTAATTAGACAAACTGATTTTAAAGTTCCCATGGAGAAATAAATGCACAAAAATTATCAAGATGATTTTGAGGAACAAGTAATTAATAATAAAGGAAAACTCATCTACCCAGATGTTGTGACTTCCTATAACACTCCTGCAATAAAGATAACAGGAATAAATGTTAAGGCAAACTCAATGATAGTTACGGGTTCTGGATCAATGACTCCTGTTCTTTTTCTAATTGCTTCTACCATTTCTTTATTTCAGCAAAAACATTTTGACTGTCATCTTCCCTATGGGTGGTCAGATCATAAGCCCAGATCCTATTTTGATCATAAGCAGAGTAATTAGCACACGTGAGTCATTCTCATGCCAGGCTCCCAGGCCCGGAGGATGTTAAAGACTCCCGTTTGGGCTCATAGAGAACCCATCATATGAGAAGCACCCCAGCAGCTCACATACCCGAAAATGGAAAATACCAGCATATTGGTGTGAAAAACTTTGATCCATCAGGATCTTCTGCAGACACTGAGGGTTCTGGGTCAAGGAGCCCAGCGCTGCCAGGAACCAGCAGTCCCCTAGGAGGAGATAAAGTCATGAGACACCACACGGACATCCCCGAGAGCCCCACCCCACACGCTCTCATGTCCTGGACACCGGTATCGGGACGCTTTCTTTGGAATACAGGACCAAGCAATACTTGGATCAGAGTATTTCCAATTTTGAATTCTCTTTTTAGATTTTAAAATATTTGTTTACACATACTAAGTTACCTCGGGGATGGCACCCAAGTCAACATGAAATTCACTTGTCTCACATACACCTTACATGCAATATGAAAGATATTTTAAACAATATTTTTAGTGCACGTGTCATATGAGGTCAAGGTGTAGAATTTTCTACCTGTGGCATCTTGTTAATGCTTAAAACGTTTCACATTTTGGAACATCTTGGGTTTTAGATTTTTTCATTTAAAGATTCTCAATTTATAATGAAGCTTTGCTCTCTGAACTTCTCCATGACCAATTCCAAAGAAGATGGAGTAAAGGTGGTGGTTGTGGTGGTGCTGGTGGGTGACAGAATACTAAGAGAGGACAGGGATCCCCCAGCCAGGCTTTGGCAGAGCTGGGGTCCACTTGTTCTCTGGAGTTCTTTCACCAGAGGTGTCCAGAACTACAGTCGTAGCAACTTCTACACAAGTAGCATTGGCACAATTATGGAAAAAGACAATTTTCTCTGTTCTCCTCTGTGAGCTTCATGGCCTTGAGTCTCTCCTAGATATTGCTGTGAGCCCTTCTGAATACGCTTATCTTCTCCCCCTAGACTCCCTTCTGCATCTTCAACATCACTAATTCTCTGAATGCTATTTCACGTCAGTCACTGTAGTTGACATAGAAGTCACAAAGACACTTCCAAAGTAGTCCTTTCCAGGGGGATTATGACTAGTGGCCAGGTGCCGGCTGTCAAAATGGCCCCTGACAGTGTGATTTCCCACTGAGGTCCAAGTCCAGGGCTGAGAGAGAAGATGTTGAGTTCTTACCTGCTTTTCCTTGTTGGATGTCAAATCTACTTGCACCTTCCAGGATGAAGTGAGGTGGACCCCTGGATAAATCCTTTGGAGAGACAGATACAACTTGTGAATATCTTTCATTCCTTCGTTTCATGGAATGGTGCCTACGTCATTCACTTGGTCTTCGACGGATAGAGCTAACTCTTAAACAAATGCTTAAAAGTTTAATTAGAAAAATTCCCTTCATTCTTCAGGTTTTACTGCTCTTTGTAATGCAAGCGTCAAAGGGATGTGTGTATGTGTCACTGACATGACAGGCAGTAAAAGTATAAGCAACTACATGAGGAGATGGCATAAATAAGGAGTTGGGGTCTTTTATTTAATCACCCAGTCAGCCCTTCTGATCTGAAAAAGCCACTATTTTATTAAGTGGTTATAAACAAACAAAAATGAATATGATACCTACTAGATGAGGCTTTTCTAAACACAATAAAGCAGTACAGTTTTTCAGAGTAAAGCTCTTCTTATGGAATGGCATCTCTCAGAAAATTTTACCTCCATTCTGAACTCCAGGTTCAAGTCCAGCCATGTGCCAGGCAGGACAGAGCTCCCAGTCATCAGATCTGCCTCCATGCCTGCTCACTCCAGGGCAGAAGACCCCAATCCTTCCCCAGTTGCCCACTCATAACACCTGCCCACTACAGGAAGGGGTGCCAAAGGATTCCATAGTGTGGGAGACTTTGGGGGGCTCTCAGCAGGGAAGAGCCGTGTGAGGGTCCCTGAGGTGGGGTCACCTGGCACACAAGGGGCACACTGGGCTAAGCTTGCAGTTTCTACCCATACTCTCAACTGCCCTCTTGGTTTGTTCCCTACAGGATTACCCCCAGTGAACTCTCTGTGAAGCTCTCCCCAATTTCCTCTGTGCGTGTTTGCATAATTTGATAAATGTTCCTCTATCATTTTTTTTATACTGACAAGTTCAGAGGCAGCAGGGCCACACAGTGGAACAGATTCATTTGCTCAACAGCCACGAGGGCACAGAGTTCTGCATGTGGCTCCTGCTAGACCTTCACAGACAAGCGGTGTCCATCAGCAAACACACCATGCCAACATAAGGGGTCATCCTCTTGCTCAACCTCCTCTGGCCAACTCAGCAGCTAAGTGGCCCCATCAGATACCCGGAGAGGTGCACATCAGCCCTCCTGGGAGAGGAGAAGGACATTCTGAAAGAGCCAGGCCAGTGTGAACTTGCGACTCTTCCCCTGCCTGAGCTAGTAGGAAGAATGTCCCATGGGGCTTTGCAAGTTTGCTTGGCTTTACTGGAAATAAGAAGCCACATGACTCAGGTGGCTGGCCATGACTAGTGGGGGTGTCTGGGATTTTTTATTCTTAAGAATGAAAGATGATGGTGATGATCCTTTGGTTTTGAGAGCAAGAACACAGGCAGTCACCCTCCTGACCCCGCACCCAGCTTTCCTGCCACTGTCTGGTTGGATTTCCTTCCATGACCCACACAGGACATCCTGCGGAGACTGCGGAGACCTGTACGGAGCCTACTGTGACCTTTCTCCTCAGTGTCCTGGAGACCTGGAGCAATGTACTCTCCTTTGCTGAGGCTCAGTTCATGTCTAAACAGGAACAAAGGCATGGAGAGCTGGGAGGCTGCAGTATGCACCCAACCCAGCACCAGTGGCTTATTCCTGACTATTCCCCTCAGGCTCCAACAGCCTTGCAAAACCAGACAAGTCCTTCCATTCTGCAAAAGGAAAGGATGTGAAATACTTAGCCCAGCATCCGACTGGGTACAAGTTCGATAAATATTGATTCCCTCCTCCTGTAATCTGCAAAATTAAAAAGGCGATGCTCATGGATAAACCCATAGCCTTAGATGCATTCATTATTAAACAAGACAGAATCAAAACAAAATTAAGCTGTCAATTCAGGGATATTAAAAAGAAAAAGACAAAAGAGCTTCACAAAAATAAGAGGAAGGAAGTGATAAAGAGAACAATATGTAAATTATAAGACAAATGAGACAAAAAGCAAGATTAATAAAGAAAATAAATTGTTCTACTTGAGATGGGGGATTTACTTAGACTTACCCTTTGGCAAATATGATAGAGAAACTCCACTAAAATTAGAAATAAAAATGTGATTTAGAGATGTAAAAAGAAGTAAGATTCAATGCTAATTGATCTTAAAATACTAATAATTTTCTAACAGAAATTAACATGGCTAAAATGGTGTGACTTAGTAAATGACTTCAAAGATGAAGCACTCTGGGGAAGTATTTTATATAATCAAAGAATATCGTCCTAATAACTGGAAAGATGTTTAGGTATAGTACATGCTGTTTTCTTGTTGATTTCTCACAAACTTTCAGTCAATTGGCCATTGCTATATCATTTACAGTTTCATTGTAAGAAAAATAAAGAATTTTGCTATCTGAGAAGCCCGCATAGTCTTGACGGACAACCTGAATGAACACACACACACACACACACACACACACACACATACACACATTCACACACAAACACACATTCAAACATATTCACACACACACACACACACACACACACACACACCCCAGTCTTATTTTGCCTACCATCAAATAGGATTTGCTGTAGGATTGCAGAATGTAAAGATAGTCTCATATCGGGACATCTAATACTATGAAATAGCACTTACATGGGCCAAAGGGGTAAATCTGTATCCTTTCAAGAAATACTATGAAGTATTTGATAAATGCACATCAACTTTTTGTGATTTACCAAAATAATGGAAGTTATCATTAGGGAACAAAAAATTTGCTAATTAGGAACAGAGTGACTATTTTAATGAGATGAAAATTAAACAGCAACTATATCAAACTTGAAATCTTTTGCAGGAAAGAGGCAGAGAATCTATGCATCCTATGAGCTCCAGAGCTGTGATAAACTACTTCTCAAGAGGGAAGGAGAATGGCCAGAAATGAAGCCCAGGAGCATGTCAGTCAGCCAGGCTGACTTCCTGAGACAAGGCCAGAGAGAACTGTGGGTAACTGTGCCTGGGAGATGGAAATGCTCTGGGCCTGGGCAGGTCCCTTCACCAGGGCAATGGTGAAGTCAACATGATAAGATCCTTGGGATTCAGGCTGAATTCTGCCAGATGGTGACTCAAAGTCACCTGGCAGCCTCACAGACATGAGGGCTCCAGAGTCCTTTGAGTCAGAAGGTCAGTCAGTCAGAGGTAGAGTTTACGAGGTGATTCTCAGGCCCAGCGAGGCGAGCGAGGAGGTTCAGAGACTGTGAGTGATGTGCTCCAGCCTATATAGGAATCAGGCTGCCTGCCCCAAAGAGCCCTCTCTGGGCCTCTGGCCTCCCCAGTGGTGGGAGTCTTCTTAGCTATTATGTTTCCCGATTCTGTGAGCTGGACTGAGCCAGGGGTACAGAAGGAAGTGGTGGTAGAAATGTTTTTTGTCAATCTAGCTGGGTCAGGTAGGTCCCTGGTAAATACTGCCTCTGGATGTGTCTGTGAAGCTGTCTGGGAACGAGACATGCATTTGGATTCGTGGATTTAGTAAAGCAGCTACCTTTCTCTGGGCGAGCAGACACAATCTAATCCACTGAGGGCCTCCACAGCCAAAAGGTGGAGTGAGACAGAGTTTGCCCTTTCTCTGCCTGACTAATTAGGCTGAGACATCAGACTTTTCCTGTCCTCAGACCAGGAATGAGACCAGTGGCTCCTCTGGGTCTCAGGCCCTGGTTTCACACCCTTGGTTTTCCTGAGTCTCCCGATTGCAGATTGTGGACAGTGGCCTCCACCACTGTGTGAGCCAGCCCACAGTACATCTCTCCTAATAAGTGTATCAATGCAGTGTCTACACATATATACAAAATCAAATATAATATATACTATGTGATATTTAAAAGCACACTTGTAAAATGTACATGATTAACATATGTATAATACACAGTAAGTTCCTCACTTAAGAATATTCAAGTTTTGAACAGATCTCTCCTTAGGATCATTCATAGACACAAGCAAATTATGGAAATAACTCACATGTCTGCTGGACATTGTCATAGCTTTGCTGCAATGTGCTTCCTGTGCAGTGTGATCGTGTGCAGTATTTTGTGTGTTTGGTTTTTTTAAGACTTTATGCTGTAATTTGTGTCAAAGATGTCTAAGACTCACTTTGCTGGACTAATGAACAAATCTGTTTTACAAACATTCTCCCAGAAAGGAGCTCATTCATAAGTAGGGGGCTTACTGTATATAAAATGAACATCTCAATATATAGATATAAAATCAATGAGCTATATCTGAAAAGATGTACACTAGGACGAAGTATCAATATACACACTGATAAAGTATTGATAGTGAATGTATACATATATATGATATAATACGTATTGCTGGTCTGTGTCTCTGGAGAAACTTGAATAATACGGAAGCCAGCAGTATTAGTCAAACTAAGCTTGGAGGCCTAGTTCTGGGTTGTGGGGCCTTTTCCTCAGACTAAGTTCAGGGTTATCTCTGTGATATTAGGTATGTCAGGAGCTCATGGAATGCAAAAGTCCCTGGAATCATAGCAAATCGTGTCTCTGAGGTGTCATCACACCAGTCGTTGTCCCTGAGTCATCTCTACCTGTGTTACTCCTGATGTGACAGCATTTGTATCTCCTGGGTTTGTCCAAAGGCTGCTCATGAGTGTCCCACAGTGTGTTCTGCTATTGGATGAGGGAGCACTAGGCCTCATTAGCATTCTGCCCTTCAACCCTTTTGGACAGTGGCCAAAGCTGAGGCTGGCACAGGTGGCAATATCATTTCTTTTCCTATTTTTACTAGAGAGCTTTGATACATCAGCATCATAGTTCTTTGAATCAGTGGCAACTGGCGGCTGGCACAGTCACTTCTGTTATCTGTTACCTGATTGGATCTCTGCCCAACTTACCTACACTCCTACCTCTACCCTCTTACCTTTTCCTTGTCTAAAGAACCATTTTGGTGCAAAGCAAATCACTTCAGTGATTGATCTCATCAGAAGCTGCTTGATGAGGGGCATTGTCACCTGGCTAGTTGGTGCTTCTCTGCAGGAGGCCACGGCTGAACCTCTAATGGGGCTGCCTGTGGAGCTAACATGCTATGCCCACTCCCCAGTTGAGAGATAATGGTTTTTCACTGCAGAACAGGGGCAGAGATAAAATTCCAATCCCACCATCTGACACACTGGTGAGGAGATCTACCACCCTCTACAATTCTGTGTTGACCAATATGGTACCTACCAGCCACTCATGGCTATTTAAATGCAATAAAATTAGCCAGGCGTGGTGGCTCATGCCTACAATCCCAGCACTTGGGAGGCAGAGGCAGGAGGATTTCCCTGAGTCTGCTATATAGTGCTATATAGTTCAAAGTCAGCCTGAACTACAAAGTGAGACCTTGCCTCAAAAAAATTAAAAATTAATTAATTAATTAAATAAAACTAAAGCTTCCAATCCTCGGTCCCAATGGCCACACTTTGCGGGCTGGACAGCTGCATGTAGATAGTAGCTATAGCAGAGAACAGTGAAGGAAGTTACATCTCCATCATCACAGAGTTATGATGAGGGATTGGCTTACACCACTGCATAGGTCAAGAAGTCCCACAGTATACAATCTGTAATCAGGAGACCCAGAAAAGTTAGTGGTATGAGTCAGCGGCCTGGGAACCAAAGGAGACAGTGGTGAAGTTCCCAATTTGAGGGCAAGAAAGACTCCTGCTTCAGCTCAATCAGTCAGCTAGAGAAAGGGAAGATTTTCCCTTCCTCCACCTTTTGAGTTCCTCTGTTTAGGAGGATAACAGCATTACAGGGCTGTGAGTGTAATTACATGAAAATCTGAGCACAATGTACTTAGCATAGCATAACATCTAACACACAT
This sequence comes from Petromus typicus, assembly GCA_004026965.1. Lineage (NCBI taxonomy): Eukaryota > Metazoa > Chordata > Mammalia > Rodentia > Petromuridae > Petromus > Petromus typicus. The sequence goes on along the minus strand of PVIR01001648.1, from coordinate 42,628 downwards.
ACACATTTGACAAATGGTATTTGTTATTCGGAAAATAAAAATTTCCCTAAAAGAGGTCACTCTGAGTGCCAGATTTAGGTTAGAGATATATTATATAGAAAGTTCTCATACAAATAATTCTTAACATTATCTCTTGCTGAGTCCAGGATTTCAGGAAACACTGAGGCTGAAGAGTCTCGAGTCCCCTCACTACAAGGTCACAGGCTGTCCCAGTACTTGACCACACGGCTGGTGGAGACAGGATTAAATAGAGAAGCCCCGAAGAATGTGGACTGCAAATCAGCTTGTTTCAAGTGTGAGTTCAGTTAACTGTTAGAGTGAAAAAGGTCATGAAAAGGGAGGGAGAGGGAAAGAAGGAGTGAGAAAAGAAGACAATGCGGAGCAGAGAGAGAGGGAGCGGTGTGGGACACAAAACAATGTTTCTGCACCAGGCAGAGAAAGCTGAGGCTGGTTCTTGTGGCTCTGTCTCTCTGGTCATGGGTGATTCTACCAAACTGAGATAAATACACAAGCTATGATGTGCACTGTGGTTTAACGGTCTCCTGCAGTATGGAGTTCCCCACTGTGTAGAGAAAGAATGTGGCGGTGGCGTTAGGAACCTCGATGCCTCCTCTGCCATTATACAGTTGAAGTTTAAGGTGCATCTACCAGACCTTTGGACATGAGTTGCAACCTTCTAAAATCAGAGCATGAGAACCAAGATATTTTGTATACTTCCGGCAAGAATTTTAGAGATAAGCATTCACTCATTCATTCATTCATTCATCCAAATTCTAACAACTTCCATTCAGGGGAAAATGCAGTAAGTGGCCTCAGAGTCTCACCCCCCAAATGGCTTCCCCTGACCCACGCATCCCCTTGGAAGCATTTGCTAAAACTGACTGAGGGCTGAAGCTGAGCCATCTGGATGGAGAAAGCCCCCCGATGCTAGCGGCCAGGCCCGAGGGTGCTGCCCTCAGACAGCCCTCCCTGGTTCATCACTGGGGCCACAGCCACTGCTTAGTAAGTACCTACAGGGTGCTGGACACTGTTCCAAGTATGGTACTCATTTACTCTTTAAAATAATCACATGAGGCACAAATTATTATTATTTTCACACAAAAAAAGAAAAGAAGGGAAGAATGTGAATGGAGAGATCTACTTTTGAGCGATGGATTCCAGTTTATCCATGTGATGTATCAGATTCTGTCAGTGCAGAAAATACCATTAGGGGTAAGTAAAAAAATCAGAATAAAATGCATACTTCTCATGGAGCCTTACTTGGGACAATATGTGGTACCTCAGGTCATGAACTTAATTCTTTCCATGATTCTGATCACAAACTGAATGGGACCAGAACTGAATCCAATTTCCCCATAAAGTCAATTGTCTAAGTGTGTGACTTGGGCAGTCACTCTACCTTCTGTGTCTGCTTCTCATCTCAAAGTAGGACTACTGTTAGGACCTCAACGTTACCATGAGGACTCACTGAGTTAAAACACCTCCAACCGGGCTTGCCATATGGTCAGTACTGTGCGCGTTGGCTGTTCCTACTGGGGTTGGACCGGGCTGGCTGAGTAGCTCTTTCTGAGCTCTTGGCAATCACAACTCCGAGCTTTGGCAGTCAGGGACAGCACAGTGTTGAAGAGGTAGGTAACTAGCTTTTCTCTTTGCCATGCTACATCAAAAACAGTTCAACCCATGGTTTCTCTACTGGACATATGAACTAGAAACCCATGCCCAGCAGCTGGAGACAGTCACTAATTCATTCATCTAATTATACAAATCCTAACAAATTCCCCAACAGGCAGTCAAGTCCATGCAGGGAAAAATGCAGCGGGCAGGGTCTGGAGTCTTAGCTTATATCCACAGTCCTTCCCTCACTAACTGTCACCTTGGGCAAGTCATATGACAAGCCTGAAACTCATTTTTTCAATAAAAGCAGAAAAAATATGACACAAAATCAAAGGAGACATGCAGAAAGCTCTAGAAAGTACTTACAAATGTAAGTATCGGTAATTATGTGAAGTGGCAAATAGAAATATGATATTTTAAGAGAGGTGCTAGAATGAGAAATAATATCAGAAAATTCAGATAAGTGTATAGATGAAGAGAGTAAAGAGGAAAACCCACGGGACCCATCGCTGCCTCCACCTCTGTTCTTTGTATGATTCTGCCTGAGTCTTTTCACTTCCGTTTGCCTCAGTTTCTTCTATCTCCCGCAAGGCATCACAACTTGAAATGTTGCTAGAATGAGATAATCAGAAATTCTCACCCTTTCTACATAGAAATGTTACAAATTTCTCAAGACTATAAATATGGTCTCACATCTATTTCTCTGCACCTTGTGAGGAAAAAAAAATGAACCCAACACTTTCTAAAAGAATCTCAGCTTTTGAAAATAATAAAGGTGATGAAATCGATAAGAAGCATTTTTTATAAACTTACTATAAAGGGCTGATAAGGGGAAGAAAAGAAAGTGGAAATGTCACCTCTTCCTTTGAGCATCTTCTCAGCCCCTCCTCCACCTTATCTTCCTTCCCCCAATTATAGATCTGACCCAGCTAAGGCCAGCTCTGTCTTCCTGAGCTCAATGTCATGATTTCTGCTTCCCAAGGGCAAAAGGGAATTTGCTTTCCGTAATCCAGACACATACTGCTGGGGTATCATAGCCTCGTGCCAGCCATTATCAGAAAACATCTTTGCTAAATAACTTAGGTTGACCTTAATGAAAGTGCTCAGTAGAGATCTTGTCATTTAATCAGTGTTCAGTAATCATGTTGATAAAACCATCATACATTTGCTAGATGTGGTACTGTTTTCTCCTGTTCTAGGTTCTTCCAGCAGGTTTTTGAGATATAAGTATGAGATGTAGACATCAGAATCCTCAACACAGTTCTAATCTGATTCCTTTGAATCAACAGTAGTTCTTATGAGATAATGAGAATTTTAAGGTTTCTGAGAAATTTCCCACAGAGCTACATGCTTTTAAATTGTGATAGTTCTAGAATAAACAGCTAGACTTCTTATTTTGGCTTGTATTCAGAGGCACGCACCCCTGATGCCTCATGTACTCATAGGTAGGGCTTTTCCAAGCTTGCTGGATTTAGGGTCTGTGGTACTGGGATTAAGGAAGCACACACTAAATTAGTCCTCTGATTAGAATTAGCATCGTTCTAAATGTGGCTGAATAGATTTACTGAAAACAGAAGCTCCACACTGGTTGAGAATGGCACCACCCAAAAGACTGAATCTGACAAAAGGGAAAGGCAGGCTCACTGCTTGCTGCCTCCTGCCTGCAAGGCCATGGACTGCTCCTCTGTGAGGCCATGTCATCCTGCTTTGGAGAACCTTGACTGTAGAGAGAAACCTCTACAAACTGTGACCTAGAATAAACTTCTTCTCCTTTAACTTGTGGGTGTTCAGTGTTTTGTCCCAACAGTAAGAAAAGTACCGAGGACAGATAAGTCAGGTCAGTGCTATTATACTTCTTAACCACGTGGTCCAGATACTTTCAGAACTGGCTTGTGGGAAGAGTTTGGAAAGGTTTGGAGGTGCTGCTTAAAGAAGCAGACCTGGAGGGCTTTCAATCAAATTTGATGGAAAATTCTACTCAGGGCTCAGAAGACCCGAATGCTGATAGAAATACTGCTGGTAAAGACCAGGTTCAGGATTTTTCAGTTAGAAACAAAGACTGCATTGGCTGTTAGACTCAAAGCCACATGAATTATGCTTTGGCAGAAAATACGTCTACTTTTTGCTCGTATCATGTCCAGAGACTTTACCTGAAACTGAGACTAAATGTGGTGGACTAACTAATCTGGCAGAAAAGTTTCAAGATAATCTAATGTTAAGTCAGTAGCATAGTTACTGCTAGGGATTTTTAGCTAGATCTGTGTTGAGAATCAAGACTGAAAGGCCAGAGGAATGATTTAAAATATTTTGAGTTGGATAAAGTTCCAGATGCAAAGACTGAGCACAGGAAACTTGGTTACTGAGAAAGAATAAGACAATAGAAAAGATGACCTGAGAACATCACAAGAAGATGCAGGACTTTACCCTTTGCATTCTCAAAATTGCAAAGGTAAAAAACAAAACTGCTTCAAGAAGAGAGCCACAGAGTACCTTGGTCCAGAATGGTGGCAGTCTAGGGCCGGGGAGTTAGCTCAGTGGTTCCAGCGCCTGTCTTGCAAGCGCAAGGACCCGGGTTCGATCCCCGGTAACCACATACAATACTGGGCGTGGAGACTCATGCCCAGCAGCAATCAGTACCACATACCACAGTGCCGGGCGTGGTGGCTCATGCCTGTAATCCCAGCACTCCAGAGGCAGAGGCAGGAGGATTGCTGTAATATGAGTTGGAGGCTGAGCTCAGGGCCAGCCAGAACCACAAAGCGAGACCCTGTCTCAAAAAAAACCTAAAAAAAACAAAACAAAACAAAAGAATGGTGGCAGTCTAGGGACTTTGTTTCTCGGGACTGGGTTCACAGCACTGAGGAGTCCAGGTACTCAGTTCCTATAGCCAAGAAAGAAGACCTTGGCATGATCTATATAGTGCTAATTTTAATTGCAGACAGAATGCAAGAGTGTGGAGTCAGGAAGGCTTCCACTCAGATTTCAGAAGGCCTAGGAAGCCAGGCCGTGTGTCCCTGAGAGGAGAGTGGGTAAAACTGTGAGTGTCAAGCCAAAGGTGCAATGAAGACCCCAGAAACTGTCAAGAAGTAAGCAAAGCCAGCCCAAGGGAGAGACATGAGAGCTGGAATCACCAAAGATGCCATGGGGGGAACCATCCAAGCCTTTCACAGTTCACATCTTGATGTGGATTTCCCTTGATACTGGACATGGAAGTATGGAACTTAATGTTTTCCATGTTGAAGTTTGGACTTGCTTTGGTCCCATTCCTTTCTGTTTCCCTATTTGTGCCTGTTGGGTTGGGAATGTTTATTTTGTGCCATTGTACATGGACGTGTTTAACCTTCTTTTATTTGTGAAGGGGCGTGAAGCTAAGGGTTTGCTTTAAATCCCAGAGTACACTTTGGACTTGGACTTTTCAGGAATACTGAAACTGTTAGAACTTTAGCAACTCTTACAGATGAATTAAATGACTTTTACACAAATAGATATGCATGAATCTCTTGGGGGCCAGGAGCAGATTGCTAGGACTTGTATCTAGATGTCTCCTACAGCCTTATGTACCCACATGTAGGGCTTTGCAGAGCTTGTCAATCTAGGGTCTGTGATATTGGGGTAAAGGATGTGTGGTACTAAATTAGTACACTGATCGGAATGAGTATAGTTCTGGATGTGGCTGGATAGATTTACTAAAGACAGAAGCCTCACTCTGTGAGGTTGGCACCACTCAAAAGACTTATAGCCTGGATGGGACAAAAGGAAAAGGCAAACTTGCCGTTTGCTACTTTATGCCTTCTGCTCACCACAGCACAGCCTGCTAGAAGGCACTCCCCTTGCTACAAGGTACAGGTAGCTGCTGGTGGAGGCAGGGGAATTAGTGCTTTGAATGCAGCCTTGCACTATCTTCCTAATTTTACAGTAGATGTCTAAAAATTCTTTTTATGGGTAATCAAGCCTTTACAAGATTAAGAGTGTGAATATAAAAGAGAAAGGCAAGGCAATTATTTAAATTCATCCTATAGTATAAATTACTGACATGATATATTCCCATTAAGTAAATTCTGATAGGAAAAGAGAATGTAAAGACACAGTTAGGGAGAGAATTAAGGGTGACAGGCTGATAGATGGGCTCAATTATGGAGGGGGAGAGACCCTAAAGACCAGCTATTACAATCTTAGCACCTATAGTTTCCCACTTTTCCTATGAGGAGCAGATGCATTTTAATCTAGTGGCAGTCTCAGGCTGGGTTGGAACCTGGTCTGGATCCCATTCCTGGAACAGAGTCTTCCCATCCTACAATGCTGTAACAGAGGGACGGGGCCACTTTCACTCTCCCTTACACAGAGTTTGGTCCTCCCCTCCAAAATCGTCTCTGCCTATCTTCCTTTCACCGGAGATGTCACGGTGGTCTGCTCCATGGGTCCCAGGGCTGCCTGGGCTCCACAGCTCACTCACCGGTGGCCGCATCCACTTCAGGGTGGAAAGGTTTTTTCCTTGGAGCAGCTTCTGGCCTATGGAAGAAGGTTCAGCAGGGAACGTCTCATCTACAAACCACTGCCCTCTGCTTAGGCAATGATCCCGCAGAGAGTAAAAGTCCTGATTCTTGAACTTGATGATGGAGGTCTGTGCTTGAAGCTCTGGGTTATGTGCCATGATGCTCCTTAGCAGACTTTTGAGGTCTTTTCCTCCTGGTGAGAGAAAGACACACTCTTAGGGGTAAGGAGTCAAGACCCGGCATCATCAGGTGCAAGTCCCACAAGGGCACTGTTTTGTCCCCACCTTCTAAAGTGAGGAACTGAGACCCTGAGCTGATCTCCACTTCAGTTCAGCGTGCAGTTCACTGTCCTGAGTAGTTCCTCCGCGCGCGTTTATGTACACCATGCAGGGAGGATCTATACATGAATACACATTTACTGAGCACTAAACTTGTGCCAAGCATTCTGAACACTAGCAATGTAAAGATAAATACAGCATTATCTTCATCCCTTAGGGGCTCATTATCAAGTAGGAAAGATGGATTAGACATTTCAACAACAGAAATTATTTAATCAAAAATATGTACAAAATCCTGTTGACATAATAAATAGGAGGAGCTATGCACTCTATGAACAGTCTGGGATGACTCTTCAGTAGACAGTGACATATGAATTGGGCCTGAGAATTGGGTGGCAAAGTCATGGGCATGGGGAGAATGGGGAATGGCCAAAGGGGCTGGTGGGAATGGCAAGAGTCGGAAGAGATGGCCACAGAGGCAGACTGGAAAACTGGTCTGAAGTGTTTTGTGTCTTATAAGCATTGCAGGATGACAGAAACATCATTGCCTTATCAGATCTGTGAATATGTAGTGCTGCAGGGAGCTAGAGGGTGGGAAGGATGGGTAGAGACCAGAAGCACAGAGGAGGCTACAAAGCTATGGCTTTTGCCCATTGGAGGCACAGGAATAGAGCATAAATAGAGAAGATAGTGGAGGAGGGACACCAATCCCGGGATCACTCCATAGGTTTGATGATGAGTTGAATATGGGCTGAAGGGGAAGAAAAAGGAAAAGCAACATGGTGAGCAGTCATGTGAGTTTGCTTTCACCCCCTCCCCACTGGCTCTCTCAAGCAAGTTCGTATTAAGCCTGTGAAGCTAATTCACCCATAGGAGCTGATTGTACCAACCTCAGAGAGTTCACTGCAGTATCAAATACTGTTTGACCCAACAGATGAAGCAGAGCAGCTAGCACACAGTAGGTATTCAACAAATGTGTGTCCAAGAGAAGGAAGCCTCAGGTCTTTCTTTCAGGCAGCTACTTGGATGGGATTGATGCCATTTACCAAAATATGCATCACCTCTTCCCTCCATGAGGCTGTCCTACATCTGAATCCTACCTTCATTTTGTTAACTGAAAATCTATGCAGGCCTTATAGTTGCTTTGGAAGCTTCTTTGGATTTTCTTACGTGGCACAAAAGACCCCAACGCCTTCATGTCCCACTCATTGTACCGCAGTGAACAAAGGAGGGGACAAGGACATATAGAAATGACTTATAAGGAAAGAATACAAACTTACACTCAAGATTTTTGAATACGAGAAAATATATGCACACTTAAAATAACTTAGCAATTATCTTGCAGTTACCTTATAATGGAAGGTGGCAGATTACTCAGATAGCATGAATTCAGAGTCAGAATATCACCAATTAAGTGTCATTGCACAGGCTTATTTAGAGGTAACTGCAGGTACAATTGCCTCCCAGATAAGAAAGTAGTAATTTACATGTGAACTAATAAATTGAACTATACAAAATTGGCATTTTTATGGGTTAAAAAATAGCTGAATATAATCAGAGCCATAAGGTTTAATCCTAAGGTTAAAAAAGTGGTAAAATATCTGCAGTATCACATGATTTGAGTCTAATATATATATTTCTCCAATCTAGTTCTTGGAAAATAACAGGCCAAACTATTCAATATGTCTCCTCACTCACAATAGGATTACATAGAAAACCATAACAAATTAAATAAATGGCTATCAAACTAAAATAACAGCAAGCCATCATTCAAGAGTAAGAATAGTGGTAAAAACTACTTGTGAATTCAAGGCAAAGGTAATGACATCTGGTAATGAAGAGCTGAGAGAATTATGGGTTTACCGATTGCATCTGCATGGGGACAGAGGAAGTAACAGTGCTGCCAGGGCTCCAAACTCTCAAATACTGGTATGTGTGATGAACTCCAGTAATGAGCTACTTTTATGAAATTTTATTTTTATGGGAACCAAATTGTAGTTATCCTTAGTAACACAATTACAGTATTGCTAGTAAGAAGCTGTTTATTGCATATAAAAATAAAAACCTAAAGAACTTTGCTTCATTTTCCCATTAGAATCATGTAAAATCCTTACATGAGGGAGTCAATTCCCAGCCCATCTGGAGGGTTCCCACTCCTTTCCACAGGCAGCAGTTGGCCAGACTTTAGGAATCCTTTGTAAGGTTCACTCTCATCCTTTGTGAAATGGAGAGAAAGATAATATTACAGACCTAACAGGGCTGCGGTGAGACTCAGATGAAAGCACGCTTACAGAATGCTTAACCCAGAGACTGGTAGACAGAGAGTTGTCAATACAGAATCGTTATTACTATGATCATCACAATTGCTTTTTAGCATGAAAGGACTGTGCTGAGACCTGGCAAGGTCAAAGACTCAAAGACTCAAAGACAAGGACCTGCTCCTACCAAGGTCAGGCTGGGATCAAGGGGACCTGCAGGGGAAACATGGTGGGTGATTACACCTTTGTCTTCTGCTCCTGGCTGGTCGGGCCCAGGTGGAAATGGAAAGGGGCTAAGAACACACAGCAGGTGGGTGTCTGCAGCAGGAGGAGGACAAGTTTAGAGAGGGGCTGAGAAGGGAGGCAGGTAGAGAAGCTTTCTCAGCCTACACAAACTTTTTTTTTTTTTTGGTATCAAAACCCAGTATCAAACTTAGGACCTTGCACTTGGGAGGCAGACATGGCACCACTGAGCAACATCCCCAGCTCCTACACACACGCTTTATACCTCCAAGGCCTCCTCCTTCCTCTGAGATTGATCATCTAGAGAACATGACAATGTTTCACTTTTGGGTACCCAGAAAAGACCAACCAATTTTTCCAGCATGTCATGCAGGAAAGGGGGCTTTTGGTTCTCTTCTTCTTTTCCCATCTTGCCTCACTTTATAAGACAACAAAGGCAAGACAAGATTCTGCTGCTTTAAGAAAGAGAACCAAGGAGACGAAGGCCTGCCTGGCAGTCAGGTTAAAGTCTGTCTTGCTGAGGTATTTCTTGGGAGTGGCAAGAAAAATGGCACAGGAGGAGCTGATGAGAAGTTGGCATGAAGTTCTTCCTGGGAGTGGTTAAGCCAATGATCAAGCTTCAGAAGCAGGAAGAAAGTGCACTGAGTACTGTGAACCCTCCTCTGCTCGTGGCATTAGTGTGTGTGAAGCAAGCTGAATGTGGGCTCCCTGATCCTGTGCCGAGTAAGTGGTTATCTTAGTCAGCTCAGGCTGCATAACAAAATATCACAGACTATGATGGTGAACACATGGCAAAGGTGCTGCATCAGGCATACAAAGCCCTCTCTCTGGACACACAAGCCAAGTCACCCCAGCAGCTGAGCATCAGATAAGTTTTTTTTTTTAATTAAAATCATAGTATTCAGGTTTAATTTCAGTGTCAGCACTTTCAACAAATAAATGGGTTTTGGGTTATAGTTTGGACATTCGGCCTCCAGAGGTTCACTGTCCTGGACTAGGTCTTTCTTTCAACAACAGAATTTATTTTCTCACTGGGAGTCTTTCTGGAGTCTGGGAGTCTCAAAACAGATTCTTAGTGTGGGGAGCTTTTTGTGTTCTCCCATGGTTGGATGTGCTAGTCAACTTTCTCACTGTTGGAACATAATAATCAAGTTCTACAAGTTAAATGACTTTAATTTGGCTCATCGACACAGAGGATTCAGTTCATGGCCAGCTGGCTCCAAGGCAGAAACATGACAAAAAAGCATAGCGGAGCAAAGCTGCTTAGTTGATGGTGACTGGGAAGCAGAGCAGGAGGACAGTGCCAGAGAGAAATAGGTGAGGGACCATAAATAGTACTTAAGGTCAAGTGTCTATAACTCACCCAGATACACACCTAACAGAGTGATTTACTAATGTATTATTAATTACTAATGCATTACTAATGCATTAATTATTAATGCACTTCTCAATCCAATGGAGTTGACATATCAGCCTTAATGGTCACATGAAAGGGTGAGAGAGAAGGAGAAAGAGAGAGAAAGAAACAGAGACACACACAGAGAGAAAGGCAAACACAGAGACAGACTGAGATCGTTCCCTCTTCTTATCCATCAGGTGATACTATTATGATATCTTTAACCTTGATCCCCTCCTAAGGACTCTGTCTCCAGAAATAGGCACATTGAAGACTGGGACTTCGTAAAGTCCAGGGGGAACATGGTCCAGGCTCAGCAGTGACTAAACCTCAGGCTGACCTAATAACTCCCTTAGTCCTGGCTATGTGTTCCGGGGAGTATGCAGATCCCAGAGGAAGTGGGAAACAGCAACTAGGACCTGAGAGTACAGGTGAAGAATGCCAATGGACCTGAGGGAACCTAGCAGGGCATCACCTAACTGCTGAGCTACAAGAGTTATTTGAACTGATGGAAACATAATGAGGACTCCTTGATGATAGAAATGTCTTTGATACTTGCAACAATGTGGATGAGGCTCAAAAATCATTATGCAGCGTGAAAGAAACCAGTCAAAACAGAATACATGTTGTATGATTTCATTTTTATAAAATCCTAGAAATACAAATTCATCTACCATGATAGAAAAAAGTTTAGTGATTTCTCAGAAATCAGATGGAAGGAGGAATAGATTTCAAAGGACTAGAGAAAACTGGGGGGGGGGATGCAAATACTTATTATTTTGAGTGTAGTCATGATTTCAAAAGTATATATACATGCAAAAACTCATCAAAGCCTACACTTTAAATTCATACCATTTTTGTACATTAATCACACTTAAAGAAAGCTGTTTAAAAATTAAGTGCCATGCATAGCTTATATAGTCTTCAGCAAAATTTTTTTAGCTCTGCAAGAGTAGTTGAATTCTATTCATCTTCATTGCTGTATAACATGTTAGCCCTCTTCTATTTATTTAGATTTTCCTTCTCAATGGATATTTCATGTTCTTTTACTCTTTAACAAAAAAGTATAGCATAAATGTTCCTGGGCACATATCCTGATAAACATATGCCGAGCATTTCTGGCTTGTATGCCTAGTACTGGAATTTCTGGAGTGGATATATACAGACTCATATCATGAAGTACACCTGCTACGGCTTGTGTCTAGATGCCTCCCAAAGCCTCATGAATTCATAAATGGAGCTTTTGGAGGTGGATGGATCTAGGGGTTGTGATGCTGGCATTAAGGATGCTCCACCCCGAGTGTGGGATAGAAAGAAGGCTGCTGCTGCTGCTGCTTTGAGGCTTCACAGTGCTGCTGCCTTCTGCCTGCCATGAACTCTTTCTCCTCTGTGATGCCCTCTGCCATGCCACTGCCATGCCACTATACCTTGGAGCCAGCCGTATATGGACTAACACTACTATGAATGGTGAGCTGAAATAAACCTTCCCTCCTTTAACGTCAGGACCAATATTTTATCTCAGCAACAAGAAAAGTAACTAAGACATCTCCCAATTATTTTCCAAGGTTGTTTCAATTTAGCATCTCACCAGCATTGCAAGGAAGTTCCTATTGCTCTACATCCTCAATAACTGTTGGTATTGGCAAGCTTCTTATTTGTATCTGTCTGGTAGAAGTAAAGAGCAGGTCCTTGTAGTCTTAATTTGCTTCCCTGATTACTGGTAAGATTGAGCACCTTTCAATGTGTTTCTGTTCCCTCTATGTTCCCCTCTTGAGAAATGAATATTCATATCTTCTGCCCATTTGTTTACTGGGTTGTCTTTTTCATATTGATTTGTTGGAATTCTTTACTTACTTTGAACATCCATCTTTTGTTGGTTATCTATCTTGCAAATACCTCCTCCCAATTTGTGACTCATCTTAATCTTTTACAGGGGCTTTTAGAGAGCACAGGAATTCTTCATACAAACAGAAACATATGCAAGTTGCTTGCATATAAATTTTTATATAATTTAATTTTTATAAATTATGGAAATGTAACATAAGAAATGTTGTAGTTCTCTTTTTACAATAAAAACTATATTTGGAATTAACTCTATCATTTTTCCAAAGTACTAAGTTAGAAATTTTTATAGTTCCCCATAAATAGATGAATGGTTAAAGAAAATGTGGCATTTATACACAATAGAGTACTACTCTGCAATAAAGAAGCATAAACTTGAGTCATTGGCAGGTAAAAATGGATGAACCTCAAGATGATTAAGTGAAATAAGCAAGATACATACAATTAAATACCACACTGTTTTTCTTGTGTGAGAAAGTCTGAGGGTGAACAAGGCGCTAAACGGAAACCAGATATCGGGAAGTAGGAAGAACATGTTCAGATGCAAAGGGGAACAAGGGAGAGGGGAGGGAAGGAAAGGAAAACCAAGAATCGAGGGAAAAAATGGACACAAAGCTTCTGAAAATGGGAAAGGGTTGAAAGGAGAGCAGGGGAATGGGAAAACAAGAATTAAGATATATACAGGTGAAAATTCACTATGACGAACGTGAGTACAATGTATGACAAAGAGTTTCATATTCATAGCAAAATCATGAAATGGAGTTACAAAATCATTTTTTAATAATTAGTAAATAATACCAGAGGAATATACATGTATGTATTTGATAAAGTCAAATAATGTATATATGTACGTATTTGATAAAGTCTTGATTCCGTGTGCGTGGGATGGTGAAAGCAGACTTAACTGGACAGATCATATGTCATGCTGTGTGGCCTACAGTGCTGTATGGCACACTGAGGTAGAGTGTAGCATTGTAGAAAATCACAGTGTGACCCAGAGATTATGCATAAATTATTCGGGATGATCTTGGACTCACAGCATTCTAATAGCCACAGAACTCTAGTCCTGGTACTGTCCTAGTCAACATTTTTATTTTAGTCCTTAAAAGGAAAATGAAGATCATTTCCCTCTTTTATAGGTTTAGTGAAAAAGATAAAGAAGTACCACTAGCCAAGGGCAGAATAAAAACCCTAAAATAAAAACCAGGAAGATGCAACTTCACCAATGCCACTTTGAAAGTGTCTTTGCATGGGAAAGTGTTCCATGCAAGCGCAAGGTGAGCTGGGTCTGCCTCGGCTAAATTTCACTTAAAATACTTTGCTCAAAAATTAAAAATAGAAATTCCACTGGACCAAGCTATTCCTTTTTTAGGTATCCTCCCAAAAGAGTTCGCATCGTCATATTACAGCCATACACACATTCAGAGGAGCAGAACACACCAAGAGCCGAATTATGGAAGTGGCTACGAGCCCATCAACAGAAGAATATGTAAAGAACATGTGCTATACAAGATGGAATACTACTCAGCCATAAAGATAAATTTAAATCATTTGTAAGAAAATGGCTGAATATTGAGACCACAGTGCTAAGTGAAATCAATCAGACTACAAAGATAAATAGCCCATGATTTCTCTTATGTAACTCAAACATATAAATAATCTACGGAACAAAAAGAAGGAGCTGCTGGGAGCAAAGAGGTAGAATCTGGGCCTAAGGGCTAGGGTCCCCACAGAGGGTCAGTGTGGTGGACACTGCAGACACCAGCTGCTCCCCAGGAATCCCAGCATCCGGTCTCTCCAAGTTCCCAGAATGCAGCTCTTCCCCTATGTCGTGGACCCTCAAACCCCTCTGCTTGGTGGGAGCTCTGAGGGCCCCTCCATGGGAAGCACACGACCGCAAAGGAAGCACACTTGCGCTACGTGGTCCAGAAGGCAGAGCGAGGCCCCAGATACAACCCTGGTGCCTGTGATTAGTGAGCTCTGCAGTAGGACTTTCTGCCCTGAGCGGAACGTTCTGTGTCTCCAACATCTGGCCCCCCA
>PVIR01001648.1:0-28364 GCA_004026965.1 Petromus typicus | reverse complement strand
GGAGGAGGATGACTGAAAAAGCACAGAGGGAAGAACCCAGAATCCACCTGGTCCCTCGCACCTTAGACCCCCGGACTCTCTCCCCTCGGTCGCCTTTCTCCAGCACCCAAAGCTCCCGTCACCAAACCAGTCACTCAGTGCCATTGGGAGGACCCGGGACCCCGGCTCCCCAGGCCTCACAGAACAGGGTCGTCCTGGTGTCCCTGCCTGCAGGACGGACTGATGTGCTCAGGTGCGTAGCATGTCCCAGCCGCCCGGGACACGTGACTTTGTTTGCATTTTTTTGTAATCAGCTGAGAAACAGGAAGAAGCTTTCGATCGCTGCCGGCCCAGGAGTGATGCGCACAGCTCTCTCCTGGCTGGTGTTTTTCAGAACAATGGAAATAAATCTGATGTAATGTAGCAGAACACGACAAGGGACGGTTTTCTCCTTAACAAATACTCATTTGAAATGGTGCCCAAACCTCGCACGAGGAGCGATCTATTTCCCACAACAGTGTTCCAGCAAAACCCATTACTAATTCCACAACTCAAATTAAAACTAACAGAGCTTGAAGGCTGGGGCTGACACTCTCTGCTGACAAGGAACAAGGAAGGGTGGGGGAAGGGCTCGCACTCTCGTGTATATGTGTTTAATTACACTGTTTAACACAGGGAGAATAATTTAGCCACCCGGGTGGAGAAAATCGGGCACTTCACTGCTCTCTGGTGGGGGCTGAAAACCACTTTCAGCTCAGCCACCTCAGCGCACCTCGGGGCTGGGGCTGGGGCTGGAGGGAGACGCCTGAGGTAGAGGAAGTGGGGGGGCGAGCGAGCGAGGCAAAGCAAGGGCGGATGCAGCAGAGAAGAACAGAACAAAACAAGGAGAGAGAAAAGAGGAAGAGAAGCAAAAGGAAAGGGAGAAGGAGAACAAGTGCGCGTGCCCATCTGCTGCGAGTAGAGAATGTGCGACCCTTCTGGAGGGCAGCTGGTGGAAGATGGTCTCGGGTGAGAAATAGACATGGATGTCAGCTGTTGAGGATGGAGCATGACCCCCAAGGGAGTGCCACCCCCAGCGCCTCACGCTTCAGTCAGTGGAGTGGATTTCTATGCTTGGGTGTCCTACAAGAAATGGGTTGGGGTTGGGGCCCTGAAAGTCATTTCCCAGAAGACTATGCAGGCCTCGCTTTACAGAGAGGGAAACTGAGGCTTGAGGTCAAACAGAAGTTTCAGCACACACGGTGCTCTCCTGTCCCTCCCCAGCTTCCAGACAAGCAAAGCATGCTTTGGACATCGTCCTTTCTGCTCGTTCGTGGAGCAACAAGTCGTTCTAACCCTCTGAGATTGTCTCTAATCCACCACAGGCCACGAGCATGGGGGATGTGGACAAGCATGTCTCTCGGCTTCAGATTTAGAAAACCGTGACGCATCCCGAATCAGAAGCAGGGGCCAAAGAATCAAGCACTCAGAATAGAACCATCCATCGTCTGCCAATGACTGGGTCCAACCTCAGGGTAGCTGCCAAGCAGTTCGACAGCCTGGCACGAGATGGCAGAATGCAGACGCTGCCTTCGGTGACAGACAGGGCAGACTCATCCTCTCTTTGTTACCCAAAGGACCTACATAGATCCACTGAAGTCTCTGAGCCAGGGTCACATCTCTCCCTTCCCTGGACTCAGTTTCCCTATTTGGACAACTGAGAAGTTCAGACTTACTCTTGGAAGTTTCTTTTAACTGTGATACTCTGTTTCTGGCATCAGGAGTAGGAGTTCTTTGTGCCCTGAATAATAATGTTGGCAGGTCATAAAATAGGAGCCCAACGGATGTTTTATTCCTCTCTATTAAGTTTAAGATCATCTGTGCCAACACAGGAAGAGGAAACTTGTTTTTGCATAAAAGATACCTCCTCTACCTTCCCCAGAGACCTGTGATGTATCATTCAATTTAAAAGGAGGCTGACAATGTTCTTGAATAAACTGTCAACTCTATTCTATGGACAAGGTGAAACGTCCTTTCCGGGTAATACAACTATATGCATCTCTGAAGCAATGTATGATATTTGATATCTTCCTAGAGTTCCAGGCATAGATTATTTTCGCCCCGTGAGGAAGATATGCACTTCCTACTTCACTAATTCAGTTGTTCTCTTAGGCATATTAGAGGCCCATAGGAAGTACAGACTGCCAGGCACCAAACTAGATCTTAAGACTTATTGTTTTGAACCAGTGCCCTGTGGACAGGACCCAGGGTCCTACCTGCTCATGTCCCAAAGGTATGAATGGAGAGGACCAAGTTCAGGGTCTTTTTTTACTTTTCTTTTCCTTTTGAAGGCCTTTTGCAACTTGAGGTCACAGTCAGACAATCCACTTATTCCTGAAGGATTTCCTCTTGGCTTGTCTTCTTAGCTTCTCATTAAAGTGAGACAAAGAACAGAAGGGACAAAAGGCAAGGGCCACAGAGAGAGTAGCAGGGAGACTCAGCAGAGAGGGCTGTGGGGTAGAAAGGAAGCCAGGCTTAGTGAGTTGCAAGGGGACTGTGAGGATGAGGCTAGAGGTGTGCGAGTGAGAGCCACCAGGGAAGGTGTCCCCTGCCACTCCACCACCCTCGGGTGTCACTGCCACATGCCTCCTCACCCCACAGGGCTGAATATGCAAGCCACAGCAGGAAAACACAACGCTGTGCGACCCTGATGGAACTCTTGAGAGATCCCCTCATCAGTGCCGCTGAGACTGCCACATGGAGGTGAAGGAACCTCCGTGAAGCCAGCAGGGGGACCTCTGATCCAGTCACCTCGGGCATACCCTGCCTGCCCATGGCCATCCTGGGCAGGTTAGGCAGGGAGTCAGGGCACTTGATCCACCTAGCTCTGAGCTGATGGATTCTGCCAGCCCACGAGCATGCCAGGAGCCAGCTCCTTTAGAAAGCCTCTGCCCTGGACTCCTCTTCCAGGTGACACATTCTGAAAACTTCTCAACTTTGATTCCTGAAAAGAAGCTGGTGCTTTCAGGGACATGGCATAGCGATGTGGTTCGGCTGGTTTGAAGTCACTGCTGAAAAAGGCTTCTTAGGGAGAAGACAAGGGTTCAGCTGGGAGATCTGGGGAGCGTATTCCGTGGACCTTATTGGCTGTCCTTCCTCAGGCCCGGGAAGCCCATTGGATGTGGATGAAGTCAGAACAGTGGCTCTAGCCTATAGGGGCAATCAGGTGGCTGGTTCCCCCTGCAGGGCAGGACACTGGGGCCAGGCTATCCTCAGGCTGGGGGTGGGGGTGGGGGTGGGGAGCGGGGTGGCAGAGGGCATGGTCAGAGGGCAGAGCGCTGCAATAGGAGAGTGGGAAAGTGAAGGTGCCCTGGGGCTTACTGAATGGGGAAAAGATGTTAACCCGAGGCCTGCTCTCCCCAGCACAGGGACTGCGGCCGGACACAGCATGCTAAGGTGTCCATGGGGGTCCTGGGGCTCCCAGCTCTGTGGCTGTCCAAATGCAAACACGCTCAAGTCCCTCCTATACAAGGTATGGTTGAAAACAAAGTGTTTAAATTTTAAATAATGTATTTCAGTAAATGACTCATTGCCACATCCCCCCCCCACTCTCACTCCCTGTGACTCTACCTATTCCACTTTCCTTATCACTTGGAAGCAGTTCTCAGAGTCCTCTTCATGAGCATCTTTAGCTGCGCTGTAAAGAGGTCCTCAGTGTCCTGAATCTGTGCAACACATTCACCTTTCAAGGTCATTCTGACTTTTAGGAAGTGCAGAAGTCACCTTGCGTCAGGTCTGGCAAAGAAGGTGGATGAAAACCAGGGCTCGTCCTTCCATCGATGGCATGAGACAGCGGTGTGCACCGTGTCACTGGTCAGACCTTGTGCAGGCTCCCGCGGAAGAGGACTTCTCCAGCTGCTTCAGAGAGTGGCAAGGAGGGTGGGTGGGTGTTTGAAGTGAAGGAGAGTATTTTGAGTGGCATTAAAAATGTACACATTTACCGTGTATTTCAGTCATGTCACATATGGTGATGTACATACGGAGCAAGACAAATGTATGTTACTGTGTACAATGGCATAGTCAGTATATATACTGGTGTTTATTAATAATGTATGCATATCCTCCTGTGTATTTTAAATCCCTTATAATAACTAACAATATAAATTTAGTACAAGTAATTGGTATACTATACTGTCTAAGGAACAATGATCACAAAAATTCTGTTTGTTTTCAGTAGAAAAACTATTTTTCCCAATATTTCTGACCTATGATTGGTGGAATCTGTGGATACAAAACCCACAGATGTGGGGCCAAATGTATATTAGGAGACATCTAGTGGAACACATGCAATCAATACACATGGGTCAATAGGACACATTCTATTATAAATTATGTGTGTTATATTCTATTATTTATTCATACTATAAATTCCTCTCATCTTACGTATAACCTCACCGGAGGGAGTGGCATGGAGCAAACCTTTGCTTCATATCCCGTCATCTCTTTACAATCGATCTGCTTATCAGTTCTAAGTCATACTCAAGCTATGCCGAACCTGGGTAAAATGACCTTCCGTTTCCTTTCAACTTGATACCAAACAGTCAGGACCCCCCACAGGAACCCCATGTTCAGTTATTTTTGTGACTAAGACAGGAAGATGGTGCTTGACTGGGCTTCCCTGGTTGTTTTTTGAGACAATCAGCTTTGTAGATGGGGGACTTTCCTGTACTGAACAACTTCTCATTACATTGCAGAAATTTCTATTCAGAAAATATTTATACAAAGTGAAAAAAAAAGTAGAGTCTCCAGGGGATTCAGGAATCGAGATAGAAGAGACAGAGCCTCACGTACAAGGAACACTTGCTAAGGTGTCGGTGGAGGGTGATAGCAGATGCACTCAGTTGGACCAGAGTCTTTGCTTTGGTTTTCTAGAGCCTCTGCATGCAGATGTGAATCATCCCCAGCTGAGAAGGACCAAGCAAGAGGGAACATTCGCCCAAACACTCCTCATAGAAACTTTGTACTGAGCTCTCTGCAACAGCCTCCAGAACTCTCCTTCCATGCATGATTCTTTAGGAAACATCGTCTAGCAGGCAGAGTCCCGAGGGTTGCTGGGACTAACATTTCCCTGGGTTCTGCACAGCCTCGGGCTTCTGTACGGTTAGTGGTCAGTGGCATGCACCGGCCCACAAGCTTGACAGCCTTAGGGTGTGTTCAGACTTCCTCCAAGCCCTGAGGTACAACAGGCGGAGCAGTCTGCTTGAGGAGCCTTCATGGTTTCTCATAGGAGACAGAGGTGCCACCAGGGAATACTAGTGCCTCACACAGATTCCAGAAAACACTAAGGATGACAACTCTAACTTTACTGAACATATCTTACATCTGGTAATCTTGGGTTCTTTCATCTTCTTTTGTCTCTAGGATTCTTGGTCTTCTTTCTATCCTAGCGAGGAAAGTGGCTCTTGAAACTACTTTTGGACTCAGATGAGGTGCTAGGTCATAAGGAACAGGGTCTGGATTTCCCAGTGGCTGCTAAGGAAGCCAGATGGCACTGAGTCTTCAATGCAGGAGACTGAGATCCCTTCAACACGCAGAGAGAGGAGACCAAAGAAACTGACATGTACATGGCTTCTCTGCTCTCTCTGATTGGCCACACTCAGACCCTGTTTCTGTAGAGCTAGTCCAAGCCACTCTGCCTGGACCAAGTGGCCAGTGTGATTTAGAAGGAGGCCAGCTGAGTGACCTGTGCTGTCTCCCGCCTTCCTCTGTTTATTTCCCATTCCCCTCTGGCTCCCTCCTCTGGGACTGTATCTCCCAGCAGGTCTGTGCAGTAGCACCTCCACTTGGCCTTAGGCTGTCTTTCATGGTGAACCCAGTCCAAAGGAATAACAATAGTAATAACTACAATTCCTTCCAAACTTACCATGTGCAAAGTACTACTGTGTGCTTTACATACTACTTCATTTCACCCTTGAACTCTTATGAGGCTGGCACTATGGCTGCCAAATGGTAATGATCAGGAAATCAGATCCAGTGAGGTAAGATCCCAGAAGATCTCCAGTGAGGTAAGATCTCAAAGTCACACAGCTAAGACGTAGGGTAGTATCAGGAACAGGGTGCACCCTCAATTCCAGTACGTAGATCATTACTTTGTGTGTTTTCTGATATCATGTTTTCTTCTAAGATGTCCTTCCAAGTGAGTCACCAGATATAACCAAGTAACATGAGGTGGCAGCGAATGAGGTACAGTGGAACTCTAGCTCAGCCACACTGGTGTGGGTATAAGCTTAACAATACGTTCCTTTCTCCACACACAAATTAGGTGTAAGGAGGTCATGCTGCCTCTCTCTGTGACCTATGACAAGCCAGGAGGTCATTATACTCTCATCGGCCAACGTGCTGATCAGTGGACCTCCAATAGTCCTCAGGTATGCTCCCTCCCTGCACAGGCAGGACGGTCAAGCAGGGGCTGTGACAAGGCCAGCTTGGTTTTGAACTCAGCAGCTAAAACTGTCTCCCTGAAAACAGCACTACGTCTCAGAGGCGACACACCCTCAGCAGGTGCAGAGCCACATGCTGTCTGTGATAGCAGTGCCACTAGAGATGCGTCTGTGATAGCAGTGCCACTAGAGATGGAGGAATCGCCTGCGTTTCAGAGGTGGGAGGGATCGGCCTTTGTGATCAGCCCAGACTTTCCTCCTTCATTCATGTACATGTTTAGTACACTAGATTTTTAGAAAGCAGAAGACCTGGGCCCATTTCTGTCTTTTAGTCATAATTTTAAAATATCTGCTATGCATCCGACTCTAGACATAAGCGAATATAGAGGACATAATTCTTCCCATCAGGGAATTGCTCAGGTCAATAACACTCTCAAGGTTGTCATTCAGAAAGAGCAGAAATCAAGGGTGACTCCATGACTGAGAAATCCTCCACTTGTGTGGATGGACAAACTTCTAATGGCTTTCTTAGAAAGTCTGTATCTTTTACTCCTGTTCTTAAAGCACATCCGTGGGCTACTTGAATCAGAAATACCAAGTTTGGAGAGCTACCGAAGCACGTCTCTGGAGGTGGGAACTCAAAATCTACACTATCAAGCAGCTCCCTGGAAAATCGGGAAGGTTATTTACCTCTGCAGGACCAGCTCGCTGCAGAGCCCAGCGAGACCTCTGCTTGCACCTTACCTGTGTCCCGCACAAGTGTGCCAGACGGAGTGCTGCTCTTGCAGGAGGCCAAGTGGGGACCGAACTGTCCTGCAGGGTGGGCACCGACAGTCCACAGGCTGGAGAGTGGCAGAGGGGATGGCGGAGAACAGTGTGGTCTCTGGACAACTGTGAGCCAAAGGCTGTGCCAGCAGCCGCTGACTTCTGCCCCTCAGGCTCTTCCTTATAAGTGCACACCAGGTGCTGGGACTCCACCTTAGTTAAACAGTGACTCGGTATTTGGCCCTGACAGGAGAGGTGGGGAGGCAAGGGAGGGAGAGAAGATGAAATTACAAGAATATGAAAAGATCCTAACATTTGACAATAAGATCTGATCCTCCACCCCAACCTGACCTCTCACTGACCCACCTCCCTCTGCACTACATAGATATTCATTGCTCAGCTGCTTTAGTTGTGGTTTTTCATTGTTTCCAAATGTGCCCATTTCTTCAACTTTCTTCTGCTTCAGCGAGTTTGTTTTTTACAAAATCTTTCTAGCAGCACAGAGGATGTTCCAAGGGAATCTTCAAGAAGTAACCTTTCCTCATGCTTCATTCTCTTCCTGGAAGCACACTGCCACGTCTTTTCCATCCGGGGTGGTCACTCATGAAATATCCTATCCCATGCTTTTTTGTTTTGGAACTAACATCTTCATTTTGCAAATAAATTACAGAACAGATTAACGTTGGGCAGGGTGAGACCTAACAGAGGTCTCTGACTCATTCCTGCTTGGCGTGTTGGGGAAAACCAGAGGAGGTCAGCAAAGCTCTTGCTTCCTGAGTGTAGAACCCTGACATTGGGGCCAGGGAGTTAGCTCAGTGGTTCAGGCTCCTGCCTGTCTTGCAAGTGCAAGGACCTGGGTTCAATCCCCTGGTAACCACATAGGATACTGGGCATGGAGACTCACGCCCAGCAGCAACCATTACCACATACCACAGTGCCGGGCATGGTGGCTCACACCTGTAATCCCAGCAGTCAGGAGGCAGAGGCAGGAGGAGTGCTGTGATGTGAGTTGGAGGCTGAGCTCAGGGCCAGCCTGAATTACAAAGCGAGACCCTGTCTCAAAAATTAAAAAAAAAAAAAAAAGAACCCTGACAAGATGGCCCACTCGCAAGTAGAGGAGATAAGAATGCAGACAGTAAAGCAAGAAAATGGGGAAATCACCACAAATTCTCTGAGAGCTCAAAATCCAAACTGGGATGGGCTGGAGATGGGACTTGGATCACAGAAGATCCACTCCGAGCACCGTGAGAAGAGGATGGAATCACCCTGAGAGACAGCACAGTGGGTGGGGGCGGGGGACACTGCTTCGACTGTAGGTGGGTCTTAATTCTGGTTCTACATGCTCTGGCTTCATGCTCTGGGCAAGCCCATTCTCCTCTGTCCAGAGAGGATTATGATGCTCGCCCTGTCCATCTGATATTTGTTTAGTGGATTTCTGGCCCACACTGTTAGAACTTTCATTATAAACACACTCGACATGCACACACCATTATATAAATGTGGTTAATGAATATGTATATGTTTGTGTGCTCAAAATAACTTTACTAAGAGGGGTTGCAATCACAAATGTTTGAAAGCCATCATTTCAGAAAAAAAATTGTGTGAAAATGCTGGAGAAAGCCCCACCCACATGAGCCTATATTAAGATGATGCCTCAAGGGAAATAATGGAAAGTTTTCTAATCTATTGATGAAGATTTTGTCTTCTCTCATCTAACAAAATATTTTTCTTCAACAGCAGGAACCATTGTCCCTACAGTAGTCTTGGGGAATATTGAGTTTAAAGGGAAATAAATGTCTCTGGATGGAGTGTTTGGTGCTGGAAGGAAGGTCACTCTGGAGATAATTGTACTATAAGAATGGCCAGGTACATGCATTATGAGGAAGATCTGTTTGCAAGTCCAAGGGGCTATTTCCTTTTCCGGAGTCTTTAGCTGGTTAGTGTCCTTCTCCTCATTCATGGGCACTCTTTAAAGCCTGTCAGTGACTTGTCTTTTCCAGAAGATTCCAGCCCAGAGCTATAAATCGGGTGACACCTCACAGTAAATGCTCAGGAGGACTTTTGCTCTGAAGGAACCACCACCTGTCCCTCCCATGACAAGCTGCCCTCAGATGCAGCCTTTGTGTTCTTGCACTGACCCACCACAGCTGCTCCTTCACACAGTTTCCTTCCTGCACAGGAAGCCTCTACCATCACTTCCTGTGTCTAACCAGTGTGCAGACGGCGTACAGCCATCTGCTGAAGAGTAGAGAGCTCTGAAGTTCTGAAGACAGAACTGTTTCTTGAGTGCTAGTCCCAGATGAGAACATGGCATCATCCCAGTGCCCTACCCACTCATCCTCTGTAGCCAGGACAACACTTCCAGCTGCTCCCTGCACCCAAGCGGCTGATATCTCAGCCTGTGTCCCCTGGAAATGACAGAGAAATATATCTTCTCTGTACCCTCCTTTGAGTTAGAACAGAATTGGAGATAGGCTACGTTCAGAGTCCCTACTCCCCCTAGGAACCTAGGCCACAGTCCTGGAGCGAATCAACCTTCCCTTAGAAAGTCATCTCAGGAGACTCTACTCACTCAAAGAGTCCTCCCTGCCCCACTTCTAGCCGAGCCTCAGAATACCCAGCATTCACAGCTCTTCCCCCACTTCTCTTCTTCCTACTCTTCTCCTCCCCCTGCCCCTCTCTACTCTCCACACCTCCCTCTCCTCCTCTGCATTGTTCCTTTACAATTTCTTGTATCAAACATTGTGCTGGGCTCAGGTACTGGGCAGCAATTCTGGTGGACACAGCAAGACCTATTGCTTAAAGTGATAAGGCACACACACACACATACACACACACACACAGTGGCCACAAACCCACCAGACAGTGCCACTGGGCCCAGGGCTGGCAGGTTCTGTGAGACTCCAAAACAGGGAAATCTCACCACAGTTAAGGAAAGAGGGTCATGAGAGTCTTCCCAGGTGGGCAGAGGATGCAGTGGAGCCAGACACGAGGGATGTGTGGTGAATGGGGTCCAGGCAGGGAGCATTGTGACAACAAAGTATAAGTCCTATGAAAATCTTGATCAATTTTTCTAAAGTGAAATTCATGATACCAGCACCCACAGGCAGCACCACTGATACCCAGAAGTCCCCTGACACCCCTTTCCCACACTGATTCTCCAGGGCAGCCCAAAGATAAACTCTCCTGAGTCTGGTAAATTTCGATAAGCCCCATTCTCTTTTCTTTTATAAGAAAACAAACCTGCTGTTGACTTAGGGGATTAAATCAAATGCCTATATACAATATAACAAACGGCGCTACTACGGCAGGCCAAACAGGTATACTGGGACCTTGCCACGTAGTGAGTCGGGCCATCTCACAGATTGCATGCTCTGGTACTTCCCCTTGGGCTTGCAGCGGCAAAGTCAACAAAGTAAGGTGATGTTTGTCAGTGCAAAGACCCATGAAGAGCCTGGAGACCCAGCCAACTGGGGTTTGCTGGCTGTGGATGGCATTATGGGTGGATATGAACCACCCAAAGCAGGCCCAGGGAACCCTCATTTCCTCTTGTGCCCTGGGTGACAGGATCCTATCAAAAGCCAGGGTCTCCATTCATGGGTTGCAGGTGAGAATGTGGAGCATGTGTAGTGAATGGGCAGGAAAAGCCGAGGCCCAGGCAACAGAAACAATTCAGCGATGGTTTAAAATAACAACTACTTCTGTCTTTTTCTCTAGGCATTCACACACAGACTCAGCCAGTCTAGTCCTTGGAGTCAGCCCCTGCAGGCCACAGAGGTCAGCCCGGTATTTCCACCCGACAGCCCTGGCTGGGAGCAGTTCCTCCACAAAGTGCCTGGACTCTGGGTTTCTGGGGAGCCATGGGGCCCTTTCTGGGTGTCTGCAGAGCATTTTCTGTCCCTCTGGGGTCCCCTGAACCTCCTCTAAGAAAGCTCCGCCTTGCCCAGGGTCTGAGCTCTAGACTGACCCAAAGATATTGTTCTAGCCCCGGTTCTTTTCCTCCTCAATGGCTTTCTGGAACCACTTCCTCTTTCCCATGTAAATCACCTGTGCAATTATATGCCTCAGATGGGAGATGCTCGGAGCACAAGTTTCTCTTTTAAACTTACTTTCAATAGGATTGCTCTCATTCTGTTTCTCACGTGGTCTTTCTTATCGTTTCTTAGAAAATTAGGGTTATATTACATACTGTTTTGCATCCTGCCCTTAAAATTAGATTGTTAGCATTTTTCTATGTCACTATACAATCTTCAAGACTATGATTCCAAATGACTAAATAGTACTCTGCTGCTTAAATGCAATATTGTCTGGTAATTGAAGGAAAACCTAAATAAATCCTCTAGCTTTACTTGATTTTAGTAAACTTTAAAAATCACTGCTTACAGAGGTCAAGCAGCCAAACAATATATTGTTAGTCTCCCACTGATTTTCCTACAGATGACACCTCTGAGTGAAGCTGCCTGATGGGTTATAACTGTTCTCAGGCAAAAGGTCTTGGTTGACTCCAGTTCTTTCACTCATTCTCAGATGGCAGCCTTCACTTGCATTCCTGTGAACCTGCTTAGTTTTTTGAGCTGACTCCAGCTACCTGCTGCTGCTGATCCGAAGAACTGGTTCAAAATGAGGACGTCCCGTCCTCAATATAAAACAATGCATCATCGATCACAAGACGTCCTCCACGCCCAGTGGGTGCCACCTGACTCTAGCTCTGGGGAAATGCCGATTTCTGCACATAATCCTCTACTAGTCCTCATTTAAATGCCTCGAGGTCTCACACCAGTCGGCCAGCACCTCTCTTCAGCTGCATCTCCCAACCATGGCTATGCCAAGTGATCCTCAGAAACTTCTAAGTCCCCAAGTGTCCCCCAAAGACCACTTTATAAAGGAACTGGGGATTGTCAGCTAATGAGGTGCTACAGTTGACTTGCTGTTAGGAGGGGGAACCTGTCAAGGCATGACCTGGATGGTTGTGTCCCCCTCTGCTCCAACTGCCATGCAATGGACAGGTTTCCCTCTGCTCTGTCCCTCTCCCATCCCACCTTTTGACCACGGACTGAAACCTGAGCCAAAATAACCCTATCCTTTTGTAAGTGGGAGGTGTTGCATACTGTGTCTCAGGACAAGAAAGTGATAAAGACTCCAGGACTTCAACTGTATTACTTCTGTATCTACAGTTTCTAATCACCCTCTCTCTGCTCTTTCAAACCCTGATCACCTTGCAAGGCCCTGCACAAATATTACTGTTATTTTTACCTTCTATGGGTGAATGTTCAATAAATATTAACAGTTGCCACTACCATGATTGCTCCTTCATAGAGCTGTTGTACAGACCCTGGATAAAACTTTTATAAGCTATACATCATTTAACTTAATCCTCATAACCCTACAAGAGAGGTGCAATTATCTCTATTTTGCACACAAGGGAGGGTGCTTCCGAGAGAGTAAATAACTTAGCAAAGATAATGCAGCTGTAAGCGGACAACTAGGATTTGCAGCCAGTCCAATCTGACTGCAAGGCCTGGGATTTTACCCTCCATGGGACTTTCCCTGATCTCCTTCTCTCACCTCTTTGTATCATATCATCTCTCACTCTCTCACATAGGCTGTTGTACACTAGATCATCTCCCAGATGGTCTATAAGCTACCTACAGGGCATGGGTAATGTATCCTCCACATCCCAAACTCCTAGCAGATATATGGCCCAGAGCAAGTGCTCAATAAATCTGACTGGCATTTAGTGCAGCTCATAAATCAATGGAGCATTAAAGAAGTAGACCATTAATTTACTGTGGACAATAATAATTATTTTTCCTAGGTAAATGAGCTGTAAGTTAGAAGGAGTCCTCAGGCTGGAATGTAGAATTGACCTGAAAGGCCCCAAAGATCACTGCTGGAAGAAGGGATGAGGTAGATGATATATAGAATAAGAGATTTGTGGGGCCCTCAGCTCTGTGAAGTACAGGTCTTGTCCTACTCTTCAGCTCAGAGAAATAAGTGAACAACCTCATATTATCTTCAAAAGAACATTATACTCATTCAAACTTTCAAATCAACCTGTCCTGGCCTTACCAATGACTCACCTAGCATGTTGAGGAAGTTATCTCATACCAGGCCTATCTCCTCAACTGCAAAATGATGGCAATAATATAATGTAACTCATCAGGTGTCAAGAAAACGAAGAGAAAGTCAGGAAGATTGTTTAATATTGAGTCTGATGTGTGATAAGCATGCAGTAAAGGAGCACTAGTAAAATCAGACTTAGTACTCAGCAGATGGAGGTTTAGGAGAGCTGTGTTAGGAGGAAGGCTGGGCCTTGTGAGGCAGAAACCTTATGAGAGATAACTCAGGTCAAGCAAGGAGAACTGATGCTGATCAAGAAAAAGTCTAGATTGAGAAAAAGAATTCATTTTTATTTAATTGATTTGGTTTAAATGTAAGTCAGTATGTTATAAGTACTGACAAGAACAAGAGAATGGCAAAATGTTTGTCTCCATATTGCCACATGTGGGATCCCTATAAAGACCCACTAGGCACATGGTAGCACTGTCTGAGGATGGTCACTGTCATTGCCATGACCTCAACCATTTCCTGTCCTGGGACTGATAACCACTGTCATGGGAACAGGTGCCTGAGATTGTTGTGTGTTGCTATGACAGAGTATCTACAGCCTGGGTATTTTATAGGCAATAGAAGTTTATTTGGCTCATGGTCTGGCAGCTAGGAAGTCCAAAGGGACTTGTACTGTGTCTTCCTACAGTGGAATGCAAGAAGGAAAGGAGAACACAAGCATGAGGTCATAACAGAGGGCAGAACTCACTTTAAAACCTGCAATGACTAACCCACTGTCACGACAATGACAAAAATCCATTTTTGCGGGCAGAGCCCTCATGATCTGTTTACTCTGTATGAGGCCTCACCTTCCAGGACTATTGCATCAGAAACATAAGTTCCTAACACACGAACCTGAAGGGACACAGTCAGTCCACAGCAACAACATACGGGACTAATCTCACTACTGCTTCCTTTGATTGTTTCTCTCAATAAACAAGTTCTCAGGAACTTGAGGCAAGAGAGTTTAGGTCAATCAACATAGGAGGGTGGGTCAAGAAGGTTGATAAATGCATTTTATGACATAAATAAATTTTATGCTGTCCTTTTCGAGCTAACTCAGTGACTTCCTGAAGTGCTTTTCCTTCTCCTGCAAAGTGCTGAATAGAGGGTAGAGGAGGGACAGGTATGGGTTGGCTGTGTTCAGAATCGGGGCAGAATAGTTGGAAGAGACAAGAAGGGTGTTTGGCATGCAGGTTGGGAAATGCCCAGAGAAGTCAAAGTCACCAGCCCCAGGGCTGAACAAGCTGCAAGGTCCTAGGGCACAGGACAGTCAGGCAGAGCTGTCAGCAGTGCTGGCCCAGAACCACGGGGAGCTGTTATGCAATGGCTCTGTTTCTCAATATGTCACCATGGAGAGGCTCCAAGTCCTAGGGGTTGCAAGTCCTCTGAGAAAGACAAATGACCAGGGAAAGCCAGGATGGGTCTGTGGCACTTTTTCTCATGGATTTCTGGGGTCCCATTTCTGTTTCCAGAGGTGATGAGCAAGAAAATGAGTGTCCACTTGGGGGACAGAAAGAAAGAACTGTGCTGCTGCAGCTGTCTCCTCCGCAGCCCATCTTGCTGGTGACAAAAGGAAGTCCAACAGACAGATAAATGCATATGCAGAAACAAAGAGGTCTTAAAGAAGAAAGAAGAGAGAACCTGAGGCCTGCACTGCAGAGAGTCTGCGTGGAACTCTCTCTGAGACTGCTGCCCACAGACACATTATCTGAGAAAGACCATTAAAATACTTTCATTAATATGGATGCTGGTACCATCACTGAGTAATTAAATGAGGACGTTAAAACTGTCAAATACTACATGTGACAAATCTTACAGATGCCTCGTGAAGATCAGACTTCAATCAAATGGACCAACTGTGATTACAAAGGCCTGGATGTGGCACTGTAGGAGTATCCGTGCCTTCTTCATATGACAACACTGCTGGGGATTTCATACACGCCCATCGATATCTACTTTTTACCCAAATGAGACCCACACACACATCTTGAAAGAACCAGCATTAGACAATAGACTCGGCCTGGAGACAAAGGCAGCATGCTCTGTTGCAAATACTGCCTCTGCTCTGATCGACTAAGCTTTTTCACTTCTTTTTCAGATCATTATGTGAATTATTCATTATTTAAAACTCAATTCCACTGCCCAATGACAAAAAAAAGTCTGGGACAATTCAAATGCAATGTTTACTGTATTTCTAAAAGGAAGAAACTAACTAGGAGGAGTTTGTAAAGAAGACTCAGATCTTACTGACAACCTGGCCTGTTCACCTGGGAACCAGCAACTCGCCCTCTCGAGTATGCTTTAGCAAATGGAGTGTGCTCAGGAAATGCAAGAGAGGAAGGGTTTAAGGCTGAGGAAACAAAGCTTTCCTGTGAGTACATAAGAGAAGGACACCCTCCTCAGTGCCCCTTGGCAACAGAACTTTCAGTTTTCACACTTCTGTGCACAAGATTCACTGAGAGAGTTTGTGGAGCAATGTACATTCCCAGGTCTCACCCTAGAGATTCTGGCTTAGTAAGCTTGAGTTGGGGTCAAAGAGGCCTCAGGTTGGGAAGCATCCCAGGACCTTCCGGGGCTTGTGCTAATTATTCTGGTTCGTTCTTTAAATCGCCATATGCACAACTGAGGCCCAGCCGGACACTGGTGCTATCCTCGGCCACCTGGCCTCCAGGAGAGGGAGCTGCCCGTGAGTGCTGGCTCTGGGCCAGGAAGTGATCTGGAGGTGGGGACCACAGCTGACCAGCAGGGGTCAGAGTGAACCTGTGGAGAAGGCCTTACCTTTCCGTCTCCGCTGCCAAGTGACTCCTCAATGGCTCTACAATGGAATTACCAGGAAGGGTTTTTAAATGTTTATGCTGAGTCCTGTCCTAGAGCAGCTGCTCAGATCTTGGGAGTGGAGTGAGGCAGTGCCCGGTACTGGGGGGTTATTCTAGTTCATATCCTCCTCTCCTTCTTCTCTTCTGTCCCTCACCGGTACAGGAACCACTAGGATGTGTACTGCAGGCACATTCCCAGCTGCTCAAGGGCACTGACTCAGCCACCCCACCAGGGCCCGATCTTTTCCAGTACCTCCTCTCCCCTGTCAAACAAAATGCTGGTCTAAAAAAAAATGCTGGTCTCTAGAGCTGTGAGTGCTAGAGGAGTTCCTTGATTTACAAAAACCCCTAGGAAAGCCATGTGTCTCTCTGGCCCTTCATTCACCACACTGATGATTAATGAGACCGCATGAGCTTGGTCATGCCTCGAGGAAGAGGTGCATGTGCAGAAGCTTTCTGAGGACAGCTATTGGTAGCTGCACCTGGGCAGGAGTGAAGGCAGGAGGACAGGAGAGAGGGAGCCACTGTGTGGAAGGAACTGCAGAGGCTGTTGCAGCAGAGGCCTCAGCAGACCTAGAGTCTGGAGGGTCCTCAGAGCCGTCACACTGTGAGCACAGGGTCCGGCCTGGTCAGTGCCCTGTGGACCAGGATCGACGGCAGCTGACTCTGGGCGGAGAGCTCGACTTGGACAAGGTAGTTCTCTTCCGTTAGGGAAATGGAGGACAATATCTGGAGGTGGGCTCTGCAGAGAGCCCTCAGCCATCCCACGCCCAACAAGGGGGAATCTGCCTGTCCTACTCCATCAGTTGCCACACCACCCACACTCTGGGCCCCTCAGTGTTGGGACAACACTGCCAGTATGGGTGAATGAGGAAGGAAAGATTCATGGTAACCCTGAGAGGCAACTTGGGTACGGCATAAACCTTCTGTACTTGGACTGGAATCTTTGCTTGGTCTCTTGCTGAATTTAGTACCTTGGGCAAGTTACTGACAATCTCCAAGCCTTGGTCAGTTTGTCCTGAAACTGCAGAGTCACCAATGGACACCTTGCAGAGGCTGAGGCTGAAACACACTGTGTGGACAGCGGCCAGAGTTTGAACCCAGGTGCCCTGAGCTGGACTTGGCTCCCCAGGACGCTCTTTGCATCTACCAGACCCTGAACAGAACCAAGTCATGTCTTTCCAATTCTCTCCACTTGTTCTGGGGGCTGAGAAGCCAAGAAACATTGGTGATGTCCATGGAAATGTTGCCCATGTTCAGTCCTCGACTGGAGTCTCAGCTTCTCTCTCCTCTTACAGAACTATAAAGGAGCTCTTCAGCCAGTTTTCCTAAAGCGACAGGGACCCCAGCTATGTACCACCCACCTCCTGAGCCAAAAAATCTCTGAAGTCAATGGGAAAGAAAACCAGGCAGGCTCTGCCCCAACAACAAGTTTCCAGTGTCCTAATAATGTTCACAAGGAGGCTCACTCAGAGATAGTGGTAGCAAAGTGCTGACAGAATATGAGTACAGACAAATAAGAGGGACTCAAACAATACACTCAATAGGATTTCAACTATGTTATATAATGGCTTTGGAATATTCTGGAAACAAAAAAATACCAAGATGTCACAATAATTGCCTCTCTATAGCAAGAACATGGGTAATTTTTTTTTCTTCATGTCTTCTTTACCCATTTCTATACATTTCCCACAATGAGCAGGGAGTAAGGTTAAAAAAGGAAAAAGAAAATGGAAAATGTGCTCCTAGCAGGGAGACACACATGCTGTCCCCTCCTGCTGTTTTCTCCTGTGGATGACGGTGGCTCTGTCTGTGTGTGTGTGTGTGTATGTGTGTGTGTGGCTGCGTCTATCCCACTTACCCAGATTTAGAATGTCTGTGTGCAGAGATGTAAGCAAAACACACACTTGTGCTAATCGTTGTTTCCGAGAGTGTTTTCTAGAAGCCACACTGTCAGCTGAGGGCCGCCTGCTGTGTGGGGTGGATTTCCAAGCCCTCACAGGATAATTTTATCACAAAGGACAACATTTGTAGTTCTGCATGAATGGCTCTCCTGGTGAGATAAAGAGGGGAGACAGGACTCAAGCACCAGGCTGAGGCTGAAGGCATGGGAGGCTGGCAGGGGATATCTTTGGGGACCAAAAGCTATCAATAGCGTGGAAGGGCACTGGAGACAGAGGGTGATGGGGGCAGTCCTGCCTCTTCAAAGCATCCCCGGGGATGGCTTCCTGGGACCTTTGCAGCATGTGCCAGCTCACTGGTTTCAAATGTTTTTCAAATATTTCACTCACTATTATAAGAATCCCGGGTAGGGGCCAAGAAGTTTAGATAAAGGAGATGAGCAACTTTAAACTCGGGAGATTTGAGATGTAGAAGGCAGTCTTCACATCATTTTGTCTTTTTAAAGGGAACCTGAAACCCAGAGAAGGTCATCATGAGCCTCGATTTGACCTTTCTGAAGCCAGACCAAGCCTCTGCATGTACGAGCTGTTGGCATGTGTTCTGCGTTAAGCTACTGTCCATTCTATTCCCCCACCCAAAAAAGATGCCCCGGAGTCCTAACCCCAGATCCTCTAAAGGTGACCTCATTTGGAGAAAAGGACTTTATCGGGTAACCAAGTTAAAATGAGATCATCCAGGTAACCGAACATGACTGCTGCCTGAGGAGATGCCCATTTTAGACACACAGGGAACGTGTACACGCACGGGGAATGTCACTAGAAGACTCGAGTTAATTTAATGCTGCCACAAACTTCCTAACAGATGCTAGACAGAAGCCTGAATATCCATTCCCAGAGCCTCCCGAGGAAGCACAGCCCCACTATTTTCTTGATCTCAGACCTCCACCCTCTGAAAAAGGGTGAGAATCAGTTTGTTGTATAAGTTTCAGCACCACCCAGTCTGTGGTAGTTTCTTACAGCCATCCTATGAAATTAATATAGAAGTTGATCAGGAATTTATCAGACCTATTGGCGGAAATAGGTTTTCCTATTGACACTGGAAAACTCCCGGATGAATCAGGTCATTGGCGCACACTTGGAAATTCAACTGGTACCAAGGACTTGAGAAATCAAACATTACACTTTGGTACAATGTGGACCGAGCCAGGCTGTCCTGGATCCAAGGAAAATGGCTATTTCTGGCCTAGGAGAGAACTCAGCAAGGGCAGTGACATAAACCAGGGACTGCATGTTCTCTATGCTCCTTCCTGAATTTCAAAGACAGGTATCACTCAGAGACCGGATAAGCTCCCAGTACCATGAACTCAAGAATCAAGCTGGCCTGGCTCATCTCAGCCACGGGACAGGCTCATGTAACAGACAAGAGAGGGCCAAAGAAGGCAGGCGATGGGTCACATGGGAGAAATAGAGCTCCTTCCCTATCTCAGTTGTGTTTTTTTTCAAATCTACTCAGCTCGGCACTTGAATTCATTTCCGTAGTAAAAGGGAAGGTTAGGAACCCCTTATCATCAGAGACACTCTCCAGCCAGGACGAGGCTTACAGATGAGCTCGGGCCCGGCTTTCTCTCTTTTCTTTCCTTCTTTACTTTGCCCATGTGGACCCCAGAGCAGTCAAGAGTCTCCGGAATACACGCTGTCTTTCCCAGATATCTCTGTCTGCAGGGAAGTGGTCTGAAAAAATCTAATCTACTGACATATTGCCAAGCACAGTGACTTAGCTGGGAAAAAGGCCACTGTGGGTATCACCATGGCAAAAAACTATCTTTGATGACTGAAATGCCCGCACGGAGAAGGCAGTGCGGAACTCTCAAAGGCCGCTCTGAGCTCAGCAGGAGGACCTAGGCATGTAAAATGGAACACATTAATCACTTTCAACGTTTTTTTCCTTTTTTCAATCAGTGGAACCCTTTCTTCAAATCTTAATCACATGCCTAAATAGATAAAAATGATAATTCTGAAAATGAGCTGCGCCCATCAAAAAGTAAGCAAGATATTTAAATAGACATTTCCCCAAAGAAGGTTTGCATGGGCCTAAGAAGCAGCTGAGAAAATGGTTCATCTCTTAAGTCCTTCAATACACGGGAGCAAACAACAATGAGCCATTCACTTCCCCAGTAACAATTATCCAGGCAGCTACTGAGGAATAAGGATGAAACAACTAGTACTGGTGAGGATTTGGAGAAGCTTCAATATTGGTGTGCTGCTCATGCACATGTACAATGGATGATGCAGCTAGAGTGGAAAGTACTACTGTAGTTCCTCTACAGAATAAAAACAGAAATATCAAAGGGCCTACCAATGCCACCATTGGGTATAAACCTAAAAGAATTAAAAGGAGCTCTTTTTAAGCAGCTGTCCGTATAGCCTATATTAATAACAGTATTATTCACAGTATCCTCCAGATGGAAGCAATCCTAGTGTCCGTCTGTGGATGAATGGATAAGCAAAATGTGCTCTCTCTATAGCATAGGATATTAATAGCCTTAGAGGGGATGGAGGTGCTGTCACGTATTCCAACACGGATAAACTTTGGAGACACTGTACTGAGTGAAGCCAGCCTGCCAGGGGTGGGCACTGTGTGGTACCACTTCTGTGCGGCTCCTGGTGGTCAGTTTCAGGGTGTATGTACATAGCCATAGGGATAAGAATGATGAGAGCTGCTCCATCAGAATTTTTAACTTTGATGTTATGTATTATGGTTCCTGGGTAATTATTTTTTCCCCCACCCGTACCCTCACCTCAATATGCACAGGGGTGGGACTACAGAGGACATGAAGGAAATGAGGAAGACAGATTAGAAGCACCTAGACTCTAGAATCTCAAAGTTCATGCTAAGTCTGGCCCTGGGGGTTCAAGACCCTTGGCACAGCCACCCCTGCCCAGGGCACTCTGCCCGCTGAGATGCCACCAGAAGTTGAAACAAACACTATCCTCTCCCTCCTCCATGATTATTAAACATAATACCATATTTTTCCAAATTGTAAAACAATATAAACAATTATAAAGGGATAAAATCTCATTCTTACGAACTAACTAATGGCTAGAGTCTATTATAAAATTTGATATCCCTTAAAATTCAAATAAATCAAATCTTAAAAGCAAAGGCACACCATTCTTGAGAAACACTCACTCATTGAACCCAGGGCTTTCACACTGAGCTATACCCTCAGTGGCACTTTATTTTTGACAGGGACTCTTGCAAAGTTGTACAGATCAGGCTAAGCTTATCATCCGTCTGCCTCAGAGGGCAGAGAATATATTTGTGTCACACACCAAGCTGGCAGGGATGTATTTCTTTTTATTGCCATTTAAACAAATGCTTCCACCTCTGATTACCAGACTGTATTAGTCAATTTTTTGTTGTTGAATGAGAGTACCCAATATCGATAATTTAAACAGTAAGAGGGTTATTTCGGCTCAGTGTTTTAGAAGGTTCAGTTCATGGTTGGTTGGCTTTTTTTGCAAAGCAGAAGCCACATGGTGAAAGGGAATGGCCAGCAAAAGTTATGCCCTTCATGGCAGCTGGGAAGCAGAAGGAGAGAAAAGGGAGGAGCTGGAGACAATAGACTCTTCTAGGTCATACTTCTAGTGACTCAACCCCGTTAGCTAGATTCTACCTCCTCACGGTACACTCAGCTATGAAATCCTCAAGAGATTAGCCTACTGATGACAGCAGCATCATGGTCAAATCACCTTCCAAAATCCCTACCTCCTAACACGTCAGATTTCTAGACTTACATCACAACACAGATTGCAGGCAGCGACTCCCGCAAACAGTTTGATCTTTACTCTTCAGGAACTAGAATCATTTAAAGCTGTGTTTTTTTCCTTATTGTGCCCAAGATAAAATTGGGTGTGGACTATGGGAGAAAAGGTATTTTTCTTCATTTCAAAAATTTTATGTGAGAATGAAGATTCTAGGTTCCATGTCAGTCTCTTTTGCAGGGGATGAGTCTGAGCTGATGACCTAAAGACCTGTGATGTATTCGTGAAACTTTTTTGAAGTATTTTATTATTTGAGAAGGTTTGGTATGATTTTGCTAAACCCAATCTCTTGCACTTTGGGAACGAGTCACTTATGTTACAATGGAAATATAATGTTCAAATTTCCCAATTGGCCATATTGCATCTCTGAGACTTCTTTTAAAATGTGTTTCTTAATCTAGTTGGGTCCTCAGGATAATAACATGCAGATAATAAGAT
This sequence comes from Petromus typicus, assembly GCA_004026965.1. Lineage (NCBI taxonomy): Eukaryota > Metazoa > Chordata > Mammalia > Rodentia > Petromuridae > Petromus > Petromus typicus. Next base: position 6,110 of record PVIR01001648.1, on the reverse strand, counting down.
ACAGCTCTGGCACACATGCAAGACTAGCCCCTCCTCATGTTCTATTATCTTATTTTGTGATGATACCAGATGTTTGGGGGTTGCCCACAAGTCCAATCCCTTAAATAGTCTCTCAGTGAGAACTTGGTTATGGAGAGCACAACTTTAAAGGGAAGGAGGTTGTGTTTAGAGATGTAGATTCAATGTTGTGAAATTTCTCCTAAAAATTATTTCTCTCTGTATAGCATGTGTCTCTTTCTGTTCCATGCATATTTAAATGCTAACTGGATTAGAAAGGGTTTAGATGAGTCAGTCAAATGGGACCCATCTGGGAAAGCATCCATGAGTAGGGAAAACCCATAAGCAGTGATTCCAGAAGAGAGACGTGGAACAGCAGGGAGGAAAAGGGGAATACTTTTTGGAAAGCCTAAAAACCCACACATAATGAGTAGGAAATTAGTTTTTCCAAATCAAACAGCATCTGAAGGTAGGTGAATTATGATACAAGCCCTCAGGGTAATAGTACTAAGCCATTACAATTAGGTTATTAAGATTGAAGTACAGCAAATGCACTTACAGTTCGATAACCATTAGGCAGAGATACAGTCAGTTTTATAACATACTCAGGAAGAAAAAAAGAAAAAAAAAACAATTTAAGGTTTGGAAAACAAAACCTATATTTCTTCCTTAGATTCCAAGATAGTAAGTAATTTCTATTCATTTACATTTTCAAGAAGAAAATTGCTATTTGCTTTTGAATTAGAGGGGATGCACGCACTAGGCAGATGCTTTGTGTGTTAAAAATCCCAAAACATTTTCAAAATTCAGGTATTTGATTAATTTTATATTCTTAAAATTGTCATTCAACTTTTCTTTAAATGAAAAACAATTTTATAGTAGAATAAATTTTAACAGAGACTTTTATTAATCTAGTTTAGCTACACTATGAGTAATAGTACAATCATATATTAAAATATTGCATATCCAGTCACACGAACATGTACCATTTAGCACATGTGGAAATGTTTCTACAACATGTAGAAAATGTCCCCAGTGTAATGGGAAGTAGATGAAAACAACTAAGATTGTACAAGTCGCACGATCTAATTATGTCTGAAATAAAATCAGGTAAAATCTGAAAGTGATGTTACTGAGAGAAAGAAGATTGACAAGAAGCATTTCCAAGTGTTAAGGGTGGTTATCTCTGAATGGTAGTAATCTGAATAGTCACTCTCTTCAACAGACTTTTCTGTATTTTTTGTATTGTCTACAAAGTATTTATGTTACCTTCAAATTTTAAATTCATAAATTAAAATTTAGAAATATTCTTGTTACCATGAAAAATGAGATGATAGTTCTATTAAAATTAAGGGATTACCATTTAAGACCCTTCAAGTCCACTTGTATATTTATGCCCAGAAGAATTAAAGGTGTAACTCTAGCAAGACTTTATAGACAGAGGTTTGTAGCAACATCATTCACGGTTGTTAATGGTGGATGTTACGTAAGTGTCTATCTATGGATGGATGGATGGACAGATGGAAAAACAAAACATGATGTATATGTAATAGAACATTACTAAAGTTTAACTCTGAGGCATAGATCTAGAATGGATGGACCTTGAAGACATTATGTGAAGGGAAATAAGGAAGTCACAAAAAGGCAAAACACTATCTAATTCCACTTCAGTGAGTTACCTATGGCGATCAAAATCCTATGAACAGGGCCAGGGATTTAGCTCAGTGGTTCCAGCCCCTGTCTTGCAAGCGCAAGGACCGGGGTTCGATCCTTGGTTAACCACATACAATACTGGGTGTGGAGACTCACGCCCAGCAGCAATCAGTACCTCATACCACAGTGCCAGGCGTGGTGGCTCATGCCTGTAATCCCAGCACTCGGGAGGCAGAGGCAGGAGGATTGCTGTGATGTGAGCTGGAGGCTGAGCTCAGGGCCAGCCTGAACTACAAAGTGAGATCTTGTCTCAAAAAACTTAAAAAAAAAAAAAATCCTATGGACAAACAAGAGAATGGTGGTTGGCGGAGCTAAAGAAGAGTGTAAATAGGGATTAATATTTGGCTCAATTTGGTGAGATAAAAATAATTTGTGGGATGAATGATGGTGAGGGTTGTACAAGGTGAGAATTCTTAAGCCACTGAACTATATGCTTCACCATGCTGAAAACAGCAAATTTAAGGTTATGGATATGTTGCCCCACTCTAAAAATATTTTTACTTGGGTTGAACTAAAATCCAGGTAACACGAGAGTATCAGGTAAGATGATACAGTTACTGAGAAAGTTGGAGGTGATAGGCCAAATCATCCAAAGCCATGGCAGCTTTTGAGGAGGAGCTGGGGAGGAGCAGAGGGAAGAGACTGGGCAGGCTGAACTGAAGAACCAGGAGCAGCCAGAGAGGGGAAGGAAGCCAGGAGTCTGCTGTGTCCACAGAGAGCTCCACGTTTAACATCCAGCAGTTCACAGTGAAGGGAAGCGATGGCGCAGTGTCTTAGAGCTGGCAGAGGCCCGTCTAGGGCTCAAATGTTTGGTCACATCACAGTCTATTTTTGTTTCTGTGTATCTGAAATGGAAGAAAGAGGGGAAGGAATGAGGAGAGAAGAGAAGATGACAGAGAAAATGGGACAAAGTAGCAAGAAAAGGAGAGTCAGCAGCCAGAAAGATGACAGTCCAAGCTGCAAACAAGAACAAACTTTTAAATAAGGCCTCGAGTCTGCATTGAACTTTTGACAATTATGGTTTGTCAGCATGGTAACTGATTCATAATTATTTTATGGGACTTTAGCAACTCTATATGTAACTGGTGCAGCACAGTTGCAGAGCTGTTAATCCTGAATGTTTATTACCCACCATTCAATAAATAGCTTAATAAATCTAAAGAAGTCCAATTTATGGGAATGGTTATGGCATGCTATTCAAATTCCAAGCAATTACAATAAAACTACATCTATTGAGGGTAAAGTGTTTTTTTTTTTAATTTGATATTGGAGAATGGCTGAAACTTAACATCCCTTTGAGCTATTTTTTGCTTTTCTAGGCCACAGGGAGACTGAGCAGGACAGGGGCAGAGCCTGTCTTCAGGTTGTTGTCTGCTAAGAACAGGGAGTGAGACAGATACAGACTTATCTTATCCATTTGAAGGATCTAGGATTCTGGTGCCAGTGATATTTCAAGGTTCAGTTTAGCCTCTGCTGTGATTGAGTAAGCTATAGCCCAGCTTGGGTAAGCATTGAGCATTATCTAGAAGATAAATAACTCGGGAAAAGCCAGGAGTGCAACACTTCTTCTCGAAGCTTCTTTTGATGTCAGAGATATTCCTTCTCCCTGCCAGGCCCTGAGTGTCATCCATGGAGCGATACAGCTAGAATCAGAAAGGAGACATAAGGACCACATCTGCATGTGCACACTCGTAAGGACACTGCTTATTCCTCGGCCTGTGTGTTTCCTTCTGCAATCTCATACTTTGTCTTCCTAAAAGCAGCCAAGTGGTAGATGAGAGATCTGGAGAGAGACAGTAACGTGGGAAGGAACTGGGCTAGAAGAATCAGCCGACCTAGTCTACATGGGACTCACATCCTTGTGCAGCCTCGCACAAGTCATTTCAACTTTTGAATTTCAGTTTTCCTTTTTAGTTCTGATATTCTACACGATTCTATGAAGAGGAACCACAGGCAAACTGGAGACAGGTGGAAGAGAGCTCTGCAGACGGGGTCACTATCTGAATTGGAGGCCGGACTTCACACTGTCAAAAGGTAGAAATCTGAGACCTTATCCATCCCCTGTGAAGTGCAGAGTTTAATACTGTACGTGAATTGTAAGTGAAATAAATAGGATACAGATTTGTAAGCACTGGATCTTTTCTCTAGTGTCAGAAACTGAAAGTGATAGGTATTATGAAACAGGAAGAAAATGTTCAATGGGTAAGCGGAACTTGGTGGGGACAGGGGGAAAGTAAAGAAAGGAAAGGAAAAACTTGATGGTAAAAAGAAAAAATGGAAACAAAGCTTTTGTATATAAGGTGGTCAGGGCTGAAAGGAGGAAGGGGATTCAGAAAAAATAAGAATCAAGATATGTCAGGTACAAACTGTAAATAAAAAATGTCATAATTTATTATGAAAATGAACCAATTAACTCAATACACTAAAAAAAAATTGTATATGACTCAAATACATTCTTCTCTTCCCTGCAAGTGTAAATTGAGTGAAACAACAAAGATATATTCAAATAGTCATAGTACAAGGAGATAAATGCTAAACTTGAAGAAAATGTTTTCCAGAGAGAGAAAGAAAGTCCCTCGTCTGGAGTTGGGGTAGAGGCCTCTCAGGCCATTCTTCATGGAGAATTGGAGAATTGATAGCTGATGGATGAACAGACATTGGCCACCAAGAAAACAGGAAAGAGCACCCAGTGCAAAGACCAGCTGAAGATGAAGAGCATACTCTCCCCTCTGCTCGTGTATGCCTGACAAGTGCTGGGACACTAGAGCCACGACCGTCAGTGACAGAGCCTCTCATCTCATAGAATTCTCGGTGAACTGGGCAGTGACACATATGACATGGTTACATCCCTACAGGAAAAAGATGGTCTTAGGAAGAGGAGATGCTTATGTGCCTATGGAGTGGGGTGCAGGGGACAAGCTGGACATGAGCTTGCACAGACACAAACTCAACACACTGGAGAGGGTCTTATTTGTATCTTGTCCATCAGCTAGAGAGAGCTAACAAAGATTTTTTAAGTGGGAAAGCATTATCAGATTTATATTTTTAGAGCTAAAACCAAAAACAGAATACATTCGATGGAAAGAGACTGGAAACTGAGAAAGCAATTAGAATGTTATTACTATAATCTAAGAGAAAGATGATAAGAATGGATAGAGTACCACATTTGTGGAGATGAAGGCATGAAAAGGAGTGAGGACACTCAGAAAAAGAATGGAGACTATGACGATGCCATAGTAATGAAAGTACTGCACAGAGGGACAGATAAAATTTAGAATGAGCACTCAGGGAGAAGGATGTCCCAGAATGAAGACAAGAAATAAAACGAGAAAGGGGCTAAGCAGTGAAATCGAGTCAGAAGGCCGACCAAAAGCAGGGCAAGAGAGAGGAGCCATGTAAGAAGTCACCAACCTGAAGGCTGTGGGAGACTTTGACTTCAGCCATTGGCAGTATGTACAATGTCATGAGGGACGAAGGTCCAGAAACTAGAAAGCCAAGGCCTAAAGATGTTCTGAGGGAGAATGGCAGAAAGGAAAGACTTGGAACAGTTGCTTATTATAGCCAGGACATTTATTTGCTCATGCAGTAAGTAGTTGTTGACCTCTTTATCCATTCTAGAGACTTAGAGTCTTAGCTAGTGGTTACTTTAGGTCTAGTGAGGTGCTTGCTACTGAGATTAAGACCATGGTTGAAACATATGAAAGTACAGGTGGTTGTACAAGAAGAAACTTTTATTTTATCTGATGGAGACACTGGAGAAACTTCGTATAGCACCACAAAGCTGATATTTGAAAGGTTAGAAGGTGTTTGCCAAGTGAACGCAGAGAGGATCCACTCCACAAAGTAGGGATCATAGAGTATAAAATGAAGGTGAGGAGGAGTCCGTATCTGGGGACTACAAGCAACTGGATATTTCTGGATCACGAAGTGAGTTTGGAGTGTGAAGTGATGGGACAAAAAGGCAGACAGAGCCAGAACATCATGGTACCAGGTGCTGTGTTACAGGCTACAAACTTGGTCTTCACTTTGTAGGTAGGAAAAACGTTAGCAAGAAAGCCTTGGGATTTTTAAACGTCTTAATTTTTTCTTTATTGATTCTTTTTTCTGATTGGTTATTTTTTTCTAGTTTAACATGGGCACATGGTTCTTTTATTTTCCATTGTCTTTCTTTAATAATTAAGCACTGCTTTAAGAGTGTAGTATTATTTTTGCATGAGTTGTCATATTTTTCATTTGCATCTAGGTAATAAGTACTAATTTCCTCTGTTCAGTCAGTGAAATAGAAGTTTAAAAAACAAAAAAAGATAAATAAATCTAGAATCTGATCTTTAGAGAAAAATTAGGAAGATAGATACATCTCCTGCAAGCCTTGTTATGGTAAGAGAGAACATAAAAGTAGA
>PVIR01001647.1:76721-118209 GCA_004026965.1 Petromus typicus | reverse complement strand
TATTCTTTCTATTATTAAAGTTATTTCCACAATACTTAAACATATATTTTTATTGAAATTAAATAATTAAACATGCTAATAATATATCTAATTGTATATTTTTCTATCAACTACAGCTGATGTATAAGTACGAATTTTCACAGAACAATGAAACTTAAATTCTTGCTGAAAGGACATAATTCTTTTTCTATATTTGTTGTTTGAGAAAGCACGTGTTTCAGTATAAACTTGTTACTAAGCACCAATTGTTCTTATCTGGTCACACTCTCACTCGGTCCATATATACACCATGGTTTGGCTGAACACCTCTTCCCCATGATATTTTTTATTTCTTTATTTTAATTGATAAATTCTACATCTTCTTTGTCATCATTCTGTGGAGAACTTTTCAGATTTCTCTTCTTCAAGCACTGTACTGTTTGAACAAAATTCATTTTCTTCTTGGAAAAAAAATCCTTGTGAAGGTTTTCACTGGATACTCATCTCCATCCGCTGTTTTTCAGTTGTGTTGCTTCACTGATATTCCTGGAATCATTTTCATCCTATCCTAGGATGGTTTTCTTTTTCTTCTTTTTTCAACTTTTTTTTTTGTTGTTATAGTTCATCTGCATGTGTATGTATGTGGAAACGTGTATTAAGAGTTACTTCCTTGTTTCACTGGAGTATACTCATAAGAAATTTTTATTTATTTTTCTTTTCAGAATAAATATGTATGAAAAGCAGATAGTTTATATTGGTAGATAGTTGTGATACTGAAATTTATATTCAAAGTCATTTCACTCGGAAGGCGTTGCTCATTGACTATCACTGTGCATCGATTTTTATTTTACGTTATTTTAATGAGATTTTTAATGGTAGCCTAATCGTTGATATTTTGCTTTTGCTTTCTAGAAACTTTCAAGATCTTCTTATCTTTGGTGTTTTAACATGTCTACACTTATGTCTTTTTAAATTCCTCTTGTTAAATAAGTAATTTGATATTAGAGTTTGTCTCATGGGCTTTGTAATATGTTGATATATGTCTTTTCATCATTTTCTCTTTTTTCTCTATTCTTTCTTTCCCCTATTATTTCACATCAGGTAGTAGGATGCACATATTCTAAATAAAAGAAGTAAGTTCAAACACCATATTTACAACTTTTAAAATATGAAAATTTAAGCAATATTTCTTTCTTTCTTTCTTTTTGAGACAGGGTCTCGCTTTGTAGTTCAGGCTGGCCCTGAGCTCAGCCTCAAACTCACATCACAGCAATCCTCCTGCCTCTGCTTCCTGAGTGCTGGGATTACAGGTGTGAGCCACCACTCATGGCACTGTGGTATGTGGTACTGGTTGCTGCTGGGCATGAGTCTCCGTGCCCAGTATTGTATGTGGTTACCGGGGGAATTCGAACCAGGCCCTGGTGCTTGCAAGACAGGCGCCAGAACCACTGAGCTATATCCCCAGTCCATTAAGCAATATTTCTACAGATGAACTTTCTCATATGCAAAATGGGGTATCATAGTACTTGTGTCAGGTTTTTATGATAATCAAATATGACAAAACATGCATATTGAATTTAACATAATGACTTTCATTTATTTTTAAATGGACTTTGTTGGTGCAATTTATACAATCACAATGACTACATTCATTATTGAGAATGTATACCTGTACATAATACATCATGATTCTTATTTTTTGTCTTTTCTCCTGCCCTCCCTACAATTTAATCTCTTATACACATGAACTTTGTTTCCTTTTTTTTTTAACTATCAAAATTTTTTTCTTTCCCTTCTCTACTTTCTCCTACCTACCCTTTCCCTTTCCCTCTGGCACATTTTCTTCCTATTTCACATTACCTATCACACATTTGGCATTCCTTTACACTTTCAGGTTTTCATACTAGAGAAAAGATATGGTAGTTTTACATATCTGTGTCCTAGTCACTTAACAAGTATGTCCTCAGGGTACATCCATTAAAGTATAAATAACTTAAATTTATCATTCTTTATGGTCTAGTAATACTCCATTAAAAAAAAACCACATCTTTATTCAGTCTCTTACTGATGAGCACTTGACCTGTTTCCAAGATTTAGCTACTACAAACTGAACTGATATAAATATGGGTGCACATATGCCAGTGATATGAATCTTTTAATTATTTCATGCATATAAAAAGCAGGAAAATAACTGAATAGAATGGGACCTCTAATATTACTTTTTTGAGGAATCTCCACACTGGTCTCCATAGTAGTTATACCAGTTTACATTCCCAGAACAGTGGAGAAGGGTTCCTTTCTCCCTACAGCCCTACCAGCATTTGTTGTTGGTTGATTTTGTGATAGCAGCCTTCTTTGTGAGGTGAAATGTAATCCCAGTATTGTTTTCATCTGTTTTACTCTAATGATCAGAGATGTTGGACATTCCTTCTTATGTTTCTTAGCTGCATTTATTTGTTCCTCAGCAAAATGTCATTAATTTCAAATGCCAAGGTTTTAATTGGGTCTTTAAATTAAACTTCTTAATGTACACTAGATCATAGCCCTTTGTCTGAGAAGCTGCTGGTAAATATTCTTTCCCTTATTGTAGATTGTCTTTTTTCTCTGTTGGTAGTTTCTCTTGCTGTGTAGGAGCTTTTTAATAAGATGAGATCCCAGGTTTTTTTTTTTTTTTCTGCTCAATCCCATGCTGCAAAATGGCCATATGCCAAAATTAGAATATAGATTCAGTGCAATCTCGATAACAGCATATTTCACAGATCTAGAGAAAATAATCCAAAAATTCATCTGGAATCAGAATAAACCTGTAATAGCAAAAGCAATTCTAGCCATCATGATCAAGGCAGAAAATATCACACTCCCCAACTTGAAACTATGCTGCAAAACCACTGTGATAAGAACAGCAGGGTACTGGCAAAGAAACATACCTGATGATCAGTGGAACAGACTAGAAGATGCAGAAACAATTCCAGACCTACTATGCCACCTCATTTTTGACAAAGAAGCAGCACATCCTTAAGAGGGGAAAGATAGCATCTTTAACAAATGGTGCTGGAAAAACTAGATGTTAACTTGCCAAAGATTAAAGAGAGATCTATATTTCTCTTTATGCACCAAACTAAAATCAAAGTGGATTAGACAACTAAATATTAAATCAGAAACACTAAACCTGCTGGAAGACAGGTTAGGTAGAACTCTTGGATATTCTCATACACATAGGGAAAGACTTTGTGGCTTTCCTTTACCCAACAGAATGTAAGGGATGTACAGTAAACACTTGGCATTTATATAGTTTTTAGGTATATAATAATATTCTAAACTGATAATTACATTTCTGTCATATTTTCCATTTCCTTATCTTTTGGCTATTATTCAGAAGTCACAAAATTAAATAAAAATACTGTATCCAGGATACAGATGTTTGGGGATTTAAGCAATTTAAAAATCCACTGAATTACAAATATTTAAAATTTAGGAGATTACACATAATCATATTAATTCCTGGTTCCTGTTGAAGAATAGCAGGCCAAGTTAAACCTGAACTACCAGGAGATTTGAAAATGAACCACTAAGAAGCATACAACTTCTCATGAGTTGTGTCCACATGTCAGTACTGAAACCATTTTCCTCAGATGGGTGGAGCTGAATTTGGAGTCTGTGGTTTTTGGTTGGAGTGCAATTTTCTACAGGTTTCATATTTTACCGTGGGGTAAAAGCAGTATGAATGCCCTTGACCATACTGAAGAGAGAGGTTCATTTCAGGAGATCAAAATACACATCTGGTTTAGCTGTTCATTGGTATATATATTTTCCTTTCTTTAAAGAGGTGAATATCACTAATACTATGTGCTTTAAGGAGGACAAGGATGAAGGATCACTGAATGAGAAGACAGCTTGGAAGACACAGTGGGTTTAAGTCCCAGTTGCACTACATAGGGAGAGCCTGTCTCAAAAAAGAAGCAAACCAACCAAACAAACAAATAAACCCCAAACAAAGAGATGGCTTTCAAGTGCAATAATTTCTATAACCAATATGAATTTTAGAACATTCTAAGAAAGAAAGGTTTTGTTGCTTGACACTGGTCTTTCCTGCCTCCTGGATTGCTCTTCCTTCCCTGGGTCCTATTAGTCCAGATTCTTCTTAAAAATGTGCCCTTACGTTGAGCATGTACATAATTATAGCACATGCCTGCAATTATAGTACTCTGGGAGACAGAGGCAGGAGGATCCCAAGTGAGATCACAGATTTCAAGTAATTTAGTGACTTTACAAGACTGTCTCAAAGAATAAAATAAAAACAAAAACAAAAATAGTGCTGGAAATAGAGCTCACTGAGAATGTCCTGTGTGTTTTCTAGTATTGAAAAAATAAAAATAAAGAGATAACTTGCTCGTTCCTTGTCCTGAAGATTTTCTTTTAAGAACTGCTATTGATTCCAGTTGTTGTTAGATACTTATTGTTTCTTAAATAGAAGGATGCTCATCCCAATGTAGTGCTTGTCCTAGGTATCCTCTGTGTTCACTTGGGTTCTCATTCAATCTTCTTGTCATAATGCCAGCTGTGGGGTGGGTTGATACATTCCACTCCTAGACCAATTTCCACCATCAATAAGCATTCATCCTGTAGTGTTTATAACACCAAGCTGTAATTTTCTCCTATTCCCATTGCCTGGATCTCTTCTCTAAGCCAACGGAGTTTATGAAAAAGTACAATTCCAAAACTACCCCAGCACCCAGGCTCCTTTTATTGCCGTCATATATCCAGTGGGTAAATGATTTTGGATGAGACCTTTCAATATGCAACCCTGCTATTCAACTGCTCTCTGCCCTATCATTTTGTAGGGATTATAGTTTCCAAATAGAAGTGTCAAGAAAATTGAGGAAAGAGAAAGGGAGCAAACAATTCGCGTATCCACAGCAGTAAAGGGATGGTTATCTAGGTTTCATTACTACAAGTGCAATGGGTATGCCTGGGGGTGATGTTCTGCAGGAGTGTCAGAAAGGAAAAAAGTAGATTTTATCACTTACTTTAAATTCATAGGTTTGCTTCTTTTGAGGTGAAATATTTTAAACGAATAATCAGGTCTCTGTTTCGGCAGTTGATCATCAATAGTTCTTAGTAACTTTTGGTCTTCTCATATATTTTTATTTGTTATATTAGAAAGCCTAAGCTAAACACCTTTGCTTAAAAACATATGTGTTGAATTTCATTGTAAAGATTGTTATGAATTGTATTTATGTTTCTATTTTTTATTGAAATCTTTTTTGGTACATTACATATACATTCTCCACAATGAGAATTTAAAAATGGATAAAATATCAGTTTCAAGATGCCTACATGGAAATAAAAATGATTACATTTAATTCTATTAAGTAGATTTACATACTCGACTTTCTTTCAGCATTTTTCCATATATCTAGTTAACTTTTATGTATTCATGTTGACTGACCCTTTTGTGTTAAAAGTTTTTCACATTTCTCAATTTAAATAAACTCTACAGTATTTAAAAACTTATTGCCATCCATCCTTTCTACCATACACATTTTTTGTTTTCACCATGTGTTCATTTTTGCTACTCTAGATTGTTAATGGTTAAAATGTCAAATGCTTTTGAATGATATGGGGTTGAAGTGCATAAGATCTAGAATCCGCAGAGAAGAATATGGATTCGGGTATCCGTGGATGGATTATTTAACCTTTCTTAGCATGCTTTATTTCACTCAAAAATAAGAATAATAATAGTATGTATTTCCTTTGTCATGATGTATATGAATATTAAATGCAATAAGACATGAAAACTTGTAAGAAAAAGCCTGGTGCATTAAATAACAACATGCTTCTATCTTGGCATTATTCTATTCATTTTTACTTTGTTTTTAGTTTAAAATAAGTCTTATTAATTTGGTAAATACTATAAATAGCTCATTGATTTCTTCAGTCTTTTCTGCTTGTTTTTTATTTAGTTATTTAAGATAGGAGGGGTTATTCCTCCTGCAGGAAGAGGTTAGGCTCTTAAATATCACACCATATAATCATTCTAAATAGTCTTAAAATATTTTATTGAATAGATTTGAATGTATTACATTAATTTCATTATGTATTGAATTTAAAACAATATTCACATCTGTGTGGTATAATTATTTGAGCTGTTTAAATACATAGTCATTCTTTAGAATCAAAGTATTTTACTTATGCTAACTCATGATATAATTGATTACACAATAAACCCAATCATACTCTGTCACATTCAGATCCAAAGGTGTGAATTCTGATTCCTATTTAGGGCATTATTTGTCTGAATTTTACAGAGTAAAGAACAAATGATTCAAAAACTTAATCTGGTTTACAGGCCTAGAAAAGGAATGAAAAGAAAAAAGAAAAAAAGAAAAAAGAAAAAGGTAGACTGCTGAAGTTTAGCACAAACCAATAACTTTGGATAGAAGCGAGGGAAAGAGATAAGAATGAGAAGATGCCAGGCTAAAAATGAAAGTTTATCACAGGTAAATTATAAGAGATAAAAAACAGAGCCTGGCAGACTTTTGTACTCTTTAACAGAGGAGAGTGAGGAGCAATTAAAAGTGTCAGCAGTCCCTGACAATGACTTTGTACCTTGCTGCTTCTTTATAATAAATTCATATTTATTTGTTTATGTGCATTTTCCAATTACACAATAGAATTTCAGCTCTTCCCTTATTAGTTCAATGGGTTTCCCTGTCATTTAACTTCTCTCTGACTCTCACACACAAGACAGAAATAGTCAAGTCAGCCTATTTGAATTCTTTGTTCAAGAAAGCAGAAATCCTAGGTAAAATTTATTTAAAACAGAATACTTTCATCATGGCAGTCTAGCTTTTCACTTTCACCACCTGTTTTTTGTTTTACATGAATGGGCCTCAAAAAACATGCTGTGAACTGTGTAAAACAGTAAAATAGGGGTCTTTTGCTTCATAAACACTTTATCACAAGATTAGAATCCTCTGTTCTCTGCAACACCCACTCTTGTCTTGCAGAGATCGGTGGCACAGTCTAGATCCTTCTCTATTGTCTGTTGTTGACAAGCTGTCTTAATCACTCTTTCCATTGCTAGGGCAAAATCCCTAACAGCTACAAATTAAAAGAGGAAAGATTTATTTTGTTTCACTGTTTCAGAAGTTGCAGTCCACATTTGGTAGGGTCAAAAATGGAAATTTCTTTATTTTCTCATACCAGGGAAAAGATGCTATATAAAGATGTAAATGAGTTCTAGAATTGTATGTTATATATTTTTAAATAGAAAATACTCAAAGTGAAGAGGGTGAAGGGGGAAAATAATATTATAACAAAAAAGGAAACAAATTTATGTATATAGCAGAGTGGTAGGGTGGGTAGGGCTATGGAAAAAAAATGAGAATTAAGTTGTGTCTTATACTGGTACAAATCCCCATTGTGGAGTGCAATCATGACATGTATATGTAATGTACCAATAAAGATTTCAATTTAAAAAAAATGGAAATTTAATAATGGGAAAACCTGGACTGAGGAAAGCAGCTCAATCATGGCAGCCAGGAAGCAGAGAGAGAGGGAGGAGCGGAGGAGGGAAACTTACCAGCTAGTTTAGTTCCCAGAGAACAGCCTCTGACCAGGCCCTACCTCCTCACACAAACTCAGGAGGCACCTCCCTAACCCCATCACCTTCCCTGCCTCCAAGCACATGCAGGTTGGGAAGACATTGCAAGTCTAAACAACAGTAGAAGTCTTGGACGAGCAATCACTTCATGTGTGCGCACTGCCTAAGAAATAACTGAGCAGGGGCATTCTGACTAAAATTTGTTCAAGAATTTTAAAACTGTTAAATGTTGAAGTTGTCTATGTCAGGAATCCTATATTTTCATTACTATTAGGAAGGATTTCAGCCTTGGAGTTGCTTCTCTTGATTCCTTCTATGGGTTTCACGCTAGGCTATGTGCTTCCTGTCACTTTGAGAAGAACCGGGTCAACCTACATAGCCTACTGGCTATAGTGTTCTACTTTTAATTATATTATTTTGGTTTAAAAGAAGCAGAGTATTTTTAAATGTGCTTTCATAAAAGCTTTGAAAAGAAAAACTTGTTTGTATAATTTATAGGGGATGGGAGCGAACAATTAGGCAGCAAACACTGTGTGGTCCCAAGGTGTTAGTGTGAGATGCTCTGTGTGCAGCGCTGGTTGGTCCTGTTGTGAATGATAATGGTATTGTAGTTACTAATATAACTTGGAAGCCAAAGTGTTACTTAAATGTACTTTTTTTTTTCAATGAATAAACACGAACTGCTTTAGTGAGTTCTGGCCTATGTTAAAATTGAACTGAAAAGCACAGGTGCCAGGTCATAGAATCCGTTCTCTTAACTTCCGGGCTTTTTTCAGACCAAGTTCTTTTCAAGTAAAACACAAGCGCTCTGATGGAGACTACATGCCAAAGCTCCATTTTTCTCTGTTTAGAAAACAATGTGCAAAGCATATTTTATAAATAGATTAGAATGGTTACCAATATGCAACAAATGCTGCTCTTCATGTGTTAGCAATTTTCCTAATACGGGCTAAAAACTGTGCCAAATCAACACGCCAAATGCTTTCCCAAATGCTGAAAGAAGTGATGCTCTTTCGTTGTGGATCCTACAAGGAGTCCCAGGCTGGATTTTAACTCTCAGAGTCATATGGTTACTACAGTGACAGTACCTTTTCTGATCCAACGTTCACTGAACAAGATCTTGCGGCAATGAGCATCCATTAAAGGACGGAATTATAAGATTTTAGTGGTGTGGGTTGACATGAAGTCTGTATTGTCCTCTTTACTTTGTGCCTAACATTCTCCTTGTAAACTTTGAAGCACATAATGGCATTTGGTGAGGTTAGAATCTTAAGTTTATTACTGATGATAATTTATTAAAAATCACTAAGATGTCTGATAGTAAAAAACTGTTTGAGATAGAATCAAAAGTATCAGAACAATTTAAGAAAGAACACAGAAACAGTCTGTTGATATGATCATTGGTAAAATGATGTTGAAATATATTAGTAAGGAGACACACACATAGAGTAGAATCTCTGGGTTGTGTCTTGAACTATGGGCATCTTTGTTCAAAAATTGTTGTGTTAACAATCATGGGTGTTTTGTTGGAAACCTACTTCCTTTTATGAAAGATGCACTATAAATTTACAGCCTTAACATCAAAGTAACTTTGTAATCTAATGAGCTTTAATAAAGCAATCACTTAGGTAATATAGTACTGCATGTGGAAAATTTTGAGATTATATACTTTTGAAATACATATACATTCTATTTTAATGGCCCTTAGACCCTATTTTGTAACCCTTTATAAGAAAAAATAATGCAAGCATTGTGGTATTTATTGAGTACCTACTATCATCATGCTAAATGCTTTTACTTATCTCTTTTGATAAGAATGAAGAAATATGAAACGCTTACATATGAAAAGACATGTACAAACATGTCTTAATGTGTCTCTTCAGAAATGTACTGGAGCAGTAATATATCTGAGTTCTGAACTAATCAATCACCTTAAAGCACAAGGTGAATTTTTATTATTTTCATGCTCAGAAACCTCTTTCAAAATTTGCAAGCTTTCCTATAAATTAAAATTTCAAATATCATGCTGCTTTTTCTACCTTTGTTCTTCTGCACTGATAGTTTTTAAAATGAAAGCCTTAATCTGTATTATATAGGATCATTAATTTCTGCATTTTACACTTGAGCAACAACACTCTGATTATCTGCTGCAATGAAAAGTAAGCAGCACCGCTTTTGCAGACTTAATTACCTACTGCAGGGCCTTTCTTCTCCCCTTACCAGAAACAGTCAGAAAATGGGGTCAAAAGCATGATTAGAAACCAAATTAGCCACTGAATCCAGAAAACAAACATGGAAACATATCCAGTAAGCCACTTGGACACAGAAGTCGGTCTCCTGTCATACCCAGGCTTATCCGAATGATGCAGATCATGTTTCTTCCAGAAACAGAGCCACACAGCCAAAGAGCACTAAGAACTTTGTATCTGATAAAATGAAGTAAACTTACTAATAAGCAAGAAATCAGTTTTATGGGGTGGTGTGGATGGTAATAGGAGTCAGTGAGGATGTTTTTGCTATCTGTTATATAAATGCTACATTGTTTTTAAAAAATCAAGCTTCAGAGTTCAGCTTAAAAAGGGAAAGAAATACGCCATTTGTTGGTTTATATACTGGTTAAACACCATTTAAAATTAACACTAGTTTGAACTGTTTTATATATCTATTCTTTAACTGAGAATTTCATTGTTTACTATTTTATGAGTTCTCTCTAAAGTCCTGTCAGTTGATATGGAAAATCCCATTCATTTCACATTTGCCTGAAATATAACACCCAGATTATGAGTACAGTGCTAAAAAAGAATGGATATTTGAGGAAAAAAAGATGTGTTAGGCTCAGGTCTTGCTTGTCAGGCAGCTTGATGGACAATAATCGAGTCATATACCATGAGTGAAATACTGATTCACAGATATAATAGTGTTTACAACTGATATTTATAGGAACAATAATATGATGATGGAATTTTAAATGCTATGTAACAAGATTACAATTGTTTAAAAATGTACACAAAAGACAGCAGGGAAACAAAATGATACAATATTTAAGGAGCCTAAAGGGAAGTGAGTCAGTAGAAAGTGACAGTTAAAATGAACAGATCATTGAAATTCTAGTGGAATTTGCTGACTTGAATATGCTGCTCACAACTAACTGCTTCAAGTCATCAGAGCTAAAGCTTAAAATACCAAACTCAATTCTATTTTCTCCATAAGATGAATGCTTTAAAAAGGTGTTATTTAACAGGATATACTTATCAGTAAACAGTCTTGACTAAATGATCTGGGAACAAGTAAAAATCATTGTTCATAACAATTCAGGCTATATCTGTGTAACATACAATCAGACTCCTCTCATTCACTACAGCTCTGTGACAGTTGTACATTGTCACACCCATTGTAAAAATGAAGAAACAACAATATGAATTTCCTTAGAATAGCTATGCATGCTCTGGGTTTATGCTCATTACATTTGTATTTTATCAAATCTTGCTAATCAGGTCATAACCAGAGATAGAAAAGTTATACATCATAATGAAAACACTAGCTATCCTTAACTGATCCAGAAGCATTTGAGCAATTACATAATGAAGACAAGGGAAGAATGTAGAATAGACTGAATGGGGAGAACACAGTCTTTTAATCAAAGTTTGTTCATTCTTCTTTTCTGTGTGTGTGTGTGTGGGGGGGGTGTTTATAGGATTTAGAGCTCTTTTTCAATCAGAATTATTTAATCCCTGTACAATCCTCTTTTGACTACAGTCATCACCGAAGGTCCACTGAAAGCTCACTGAAGTCCTTTGAAACAATTTCCTGGCTCTTCAGAGGTTTTAAATAAAACATAGCATCCAGATATTATTAAGTTGAAGATATTTCCAAGGGGAAAACGATTTTATTGTTACTTGCTTATTTTTCTAGAATCATTTTCTCTCGCCAACAGACCGTTGTCCAGTGAGGACAATTTTCAAGCATAAGAGTTTACTGCCTGTCTATGTAGAACATTCTTCCACTCCCTGCTTGTTCTTATTTTTGAGGAATAGTGACACAAAAACTAAACCAGCTGATCAATATTGGTTGTCTGCCGAGGAAATTTGTACTTAGAAGAAATAGAAGATCTAAGGGACCTCAAAAAAGCTTATAATCTAGTTAAAAAGCCTGAAAATTGAGAACTTTCATAGTGTAAAATACATTCAAGGAAGATGAGCACTGACACCTTAAAAACAGTACAAGCTTTGAAACTAAGCAGTTGCAAGTTGAAATTTATTCTTTCCTCATATAAGGCACGATGCCTTACACAACGCAGAGATCTGGAAGATTGACTTGTTCACCTATAAAATGAGAATAAAATTACCAAATTTAAAGATGTTTTGAGATTAGAAATATTGCATTTTTACCACCTAGCATATAATATGTGCCAAGTATATGGCTGATAACTACAGCCATGATTCATTGCTTCTAGCAATCCTGTGTAGAAGCACATTGAATATAAACCACACACGTGTTCTAGCAGTAATACAGAGAGAGTAAGGAAGAAAAGAAAGGAGAATTGCAAAACCCTTAATAAGAGATACTGAGGAAATGAGGCATTTCTTTAATAAATTGGACTGGAAAGCAGGATTTAAAGACAATATAAAGAAAGATGCAGAGATATTTAGTGGTGATTTGAATATAGGTGCAAAGAGAATCAAAACACAAAATAAGCAATATACAATAATGTGAAATTCACAGTGTCTGATATTCAGATAAAAAAAGAGGCATTCCAAGGAGAAAAAACTTAGTCTGTAATAGAAAAAGTTTGCTGATCAATGATATCTCCCTAGAAATAAAACACTTATTAGAATTAACAACTTTCTAGATGTGATTCAGATTAAAATATTAATTGTACTTATAAATACAGACATAAGTAATCAGGAGGTAATTTAAGGGAAAAAAAGCATACATTGTTAATACACAGGAATAAATCTAACAAAAGACTACCACACAAGTCAACTAAAAATGTTGTGGAATACCCAAATTAACACAGGAGTGTACTCTATATCACACACATATACTGAAGGATATGAAGATATAAATATCACTAACTTCATCTATGGACTCAGTTTATTTTCCATATAATACGTATTTTGATGAAATTTGCAGTGATTTAATAATAATATATTATACAATAATATTTTATAATATAATTCCAAAATTCATAGAGGAACTGTAATGGCTAAAATTAATAATAATAGAGAGAGCTATGTATGAAAGTCAAAATTATAAAGCTTGAATATAGAATAACAACATCATCTTGAATAGAAACATATTTCTTTAAAAGGACATTATTCATTATTTTAAAAGCTTAATAAATTTGAGTACATTAAAAAGAAAATTTCTGGGCCAAGGATTTAGCTCAGTGATTCTGGCACCTACCTTGCAAGCACAAGGGCTCAAGTTCGATCCCTGGGAACCCCATACAACAATACTAGGCATCATGACTCATGCTCAACAGCAATCAGTACCACATACCACAGTGTAGGGTGTGGTGGCACATGCTTGTAATCACAGCACTCAAGAGGCAGAGGCAGGAATATTACTGAGTTTGAGGCTGAGATCAGGGCCAGCCTGGACTACAAGTGAGACCCTGTCTCAAAAATAAAATAAAATAATAAAGTAAAATAAAGTAAAATTTCTGTTCTCCTAAAGAAAATGATAAAGAAAACAAGGCCAATATTTTAACCCATATAACCAGGATGTTAATATACAAAATAAATAAAAATCTTTAACATTATTAATAAAAAGATCATAAAAAGAATAATATTAATATTCATGGCTTCACAAAAGTAGGATACCCAAATGACCAATTAATACCTTAAAAGATTCAATTGTGTAAATATAAGGGAAATGCAATTTTAAAATCACAGTAAAAAATTACTATGCACCTAGAAAACATCAAAAATTGGCAAAGATATAGAGCACATGTTAAATATCATACTCTGCTAGATGGAATATAAACTGACCCAATAACTTAGAAGATCTTTTGAAAGAATCCAGTAAAACAATATATGCATAGCTTAGAGACCAGCAATTCTGTTCCTTGTCATGTATGCAACAACAATGTCTAGAAATGCTATTAATAAATATGTTCAGAAATAATAATAAGACATGTACCTGGTAATAGAAACCACCTCAGTATTAGAATAAATTAATAAAATTTAGTACAGATTATCTCAGAATAATGAACTGAGAGCCAGGGATTTACCTCAGTGGTTCTGATGCCTGCCTTGCAAGTACAAGGTCCTGGGTTGGATCTCTGGCAACCACATACAACATTGGTGGCTCACGTCTGAAATCCCAGCACTCAAGAGGCAGAGACAGGAGGATTGCTGAGTTCAAGGCTAAATTCCGGACCAGACTGAACTACAAAATGAGACCTCGTTTCAAAAAAAACTAACAAAAGATTATAATAAAGCATAATGAATTGAATAAACTATTGCAATATGTAAAAACATGGCTGAATTTGATATAGAGTAAAAGAAAATCAAAATATAAACATAGGTGCTTGCTATTTTTATGTGTATGTGTCTCTCCTGCATGCATAGATTGGCCATGAAACCCAAAGATGCTGACGGTACAGAGGAAGGATTTAGAGGTGACTAGGCAACAATGGCTCCAGCCAATAGATGCCTACAACCAGATGTAAGCTCTTACCGGGTAAAAATATTTTTATACCTTGATCAAAGACTTCTAAGCCTGAGGAACACTAAAGATAAATTTATATTCTTTATAATGTAATTAGTGTATAGTATTTTCATATAGCAGCATGAATGGACTAATTACATTAAATCTAAAGCAATTAACTCAGACCACTCAGATCAAACTAAAGAGACTCATCATTAACAGCACTGAGAATGCAACAGTGAAGAATAACCAACCTTAGTCTGCACACTACTCTGAATATGCCTACAAAATTAGAGAAGAAAAAAAAATCAAAAAACAAGAATCTAACACATAAAACTTTTCAGTAACACAACAGCATCTCAAAATAAAAATCAAGAAGATTTATAGATATGAAAATATTTCCAACATCCAACAATGTAAGATTCATAGTATCTGGCATCCAGTTACAGATTGCAGGCATGCTAAAGAGTAGGAAAATATAACCAATAATGAGAATGATCAATTAATCAAAGCTGTCTCAGAACTTATGCAGATGTTCAAATTAGCAGACGATTACATTAAAAGGGATATTATAACTGTATTCCATATGTTCAAAAAGTTATGCAGAAACATGAAACATATACAAAAGATGAAAAAAATCCCAAGGATGAAAAGCATAATATCCAAGATGAAAATACAACAGGAAAATTAAACTGTAGATTAGACACTTCAGAAATAATCATTAGTGAACTTAAATTATGGCAATAAGAAAAATACTCAAATGAAACACAAAAAAAATAATAATTTTTAAAAAAAATGTAAAAAACCTCAGCAAGCAAGGGGACAAATATATGTGTAGTTTGAGTTTATGAAGAAGAAAGTACAGAAAATTTAAAGAAATATTTGAAGGGAAAATAGGTGATACTTTCTAAATTAAATGAATACTATACGTTCACATATGCCAAAATCATAAACAGTCTAAATCACAAGAAACATAAACTATGATCAAGATATATTTTAAGCAAATTGCTCAAAGCCACTGACAAATGGAGAATCCAAGAAGGAACTAGAGACAAAATAAATGTTATAAAGATTAACAAAGACAAAGATAATGGCAATTTGTTTTGAAATCATTTTCTACACAACAAAATTTTAAAGCACTACAGAAAAAAAATCATCCTATATATTATACAATAACATAGTTAAAGATAAAGATATATTCAATTTCTTCCTCTTTTCCTTCTAAAACCACTGATATACTCTCTATCCCTATACATTTGTGTTTTGAATATTTTATTTAGATACAGTGATAAACCCTACGTCCTTCTATATTAAGCTTTATTCTTTTAGCATTTTATTTTTAAGGTTTTACCTTTATTATAGAATGCATGGATATCCCCTGATTCCCTCTGGATAAACTATGTTTTATTTGTGCATTTTCAATTGATGAAAATTTTGATTGATTCAACTGCTGGACTATATATACATATACATATATACATATATATATATATATTTATATATATATACACATACACACATATGTATTCTATACATACGTATAAAATACATGTGTGTGTATGTGTATATATATATACGTATATGTATATGTGTGTGTGTGTGTGTGTGAATAGTAACGCTACTATTAGCACTTCCATGCAAATGTTTCTGTGAATGATGTTTTCAGTTGCTGTGTGTGTGCTCCTAAGAATGCTATGCTAGCTCACTATAGAAATGAATCAGTGTGGTGATTCCTCAAAAAGCTAGGATTGGAGGTCCCATTTGACTTGGCCATTGCTCTGCTAGGTATATACACAAAAGAATTAAAAGATTCATATCAAAATGACATATGTGCACTCATGTTTATAGCAGCTCAGTTTGTGGTTGTTAAATTCTTTTTTAAAAAATTTTTAATCTTTATTGGTACATTACATATACGCATCATGATTGCACTGCATAATGGAGATTTGTACCAGTATAAGACACAACTTAATTCTCATTTTTTTCCCATAGCCCTACACACCCTACCGCCCCCCATATACATAAAATTTATTTCCTTACTTTTTTGTTACAATCTCATCATTTTTTACCCCTCTTGCCTATTTTACATTGAGCATTTTCTATTTCACAATATATAACATACAATTCTAGGACTCATTTTCATCTTTATTTTCTCATACCAGGGAAAAGATGAGATATGTACCTACCTGTGCCCTATTTATTTCACTGATGAGGATATCCTCAAGATATGTCCATTTAAGTAGAAATGATTCAAACTTATCATTTTTTATGGCAGAGTAGTACTCCATTCTGTAGAAGAACCACAGCTTTTTTATCCAGTCTCCAGTTGATGGACACTTGGGTTGTTTCCAAGATGTAGCAATCACAAATTGGGCTGCTATAAACATGGGTGACAGCCCAAAGTCCATCAACTGGAGACTGGATAAAGTTGTGGTTCTTTCACAGAATGAAGTATTAGTCTGTCATTAAAAATGATAAGATTGAGTGATTCATACTCAAATGGATGTACCTTGAGAACATCCTCATAAGTGAAATATATGGGTCAGAGATGTGTAAATATCGTATCTTTTCTCTGGTATGAGGAAATGAAATTGTAAATTAGTTGTAGTATGTATAGTTGATGTTGTGAAATAGAAAATATTTAAAAAGAAAGAGAGTGTAGGAGTAAATAATGAAAGGGAAAAGAATGTGATGACAATAAAGAAAAAAGGAAACAAAACTTATATATATAGGGGATGAGAGTTGTAGGATGGGGGGGAGGGGAAAAATGAGAATAGTATCATGTCATATTCTGGTTCAAATTCTCAGTGTTGAATGCAGTGATGATATATAATGTACCAATAAAGATTTAAATTTTTTAAAAAAATAATGGTATGCTCCATCATAGGATGATGGCATATAACTTTTTCTGAGACTACCAACCTATTCTGACAGCAGCTACATCATTTCAGAAGGGATACTGCTTTCTCCATAAGTTTGTCAACACTTGTTATTTTGCATTTTTTTTTTTACTATGACCATAGTATTATGACTGCTCATATACTTAAAGTAATCATACCTTTGGGTTGTATATCCTCAATGATTATTACATTTAACATCTTTGAATAGGCTAATCCACCATTTACATTTTCTTTTTTTTTGCAGAAATGTTTATATCTTTTTTTGAATTTTTATATTATTGCTTGTATTTTCCTCGTGGAATTGTGTAAGAATTCTTCTTATAGCTAGACAGTAAGTCTTTATCAGATGCATGATGGACAAATACATTTTCCACTGCTCTTGTAATCTTTCCACTTGTTGATAGTGTTCTTTGAAGCATAACTGCTTTTAAATTTTATGAAATCAAATTTATCTAGTTTTTATTCTGTTGCTATGTTTCAATGTAAAATTATTCATGCAATGAAAACAACTTTTGAAATTAAAGTTAAATTTAAGATATCTTCAAACACATGAACTGCCAAAAAATTTATTACAAGTTGACCTCATCTCCAAAAATCCCAAAGAAAGTACTTCAGGAAGAAAGTAGATTACATTTGATGGGAATACAGGTCTTCAAAGAAATGACAGCCAAGAAAAATTCTTATTCCTGCTTATATGAATATTCTAGATATTTTTTTCTGGTAAATTAAATTTTGTAAAATTAATTTATTATGTAGGTAATATATCATAAATGTATTATGAGAAATATACAAATATATATTGAATGATGATTAATTCACTATTTGTTCTCTAACTATAGTGAAATAAAAAAACATATTCCTAAACAGCAAATAGTACAAGAAATGTTTATGAAAATCTTTCATGAGCAAACTTGGAGGAAATAATATTTTCCAATTTTAGAATTTCTTGAGAAAGTAACTAGAAATACATTTTAAAAACTAAATTCTTATAGTATGAAAAAATGATGTCTGAATCAGTTACTGGGGCACTGATTTTAAGAAACTTGAAAAAGAGGGCTGGGGAGTTAGCTCAGTGGTTCCGGCGCCTGTTTTGCAAGCTCAAGGGCCCGGGTTCGATTCCCTGGTAATCACATACAATATTGGGTGTGGAGACCCACACCCAGCAGCAACTAGTACCACGTACCACAGTGCCGGGCATAGTGGCTCACGCCTGTAATCCCAGCACTCAGGAGGCAGAGGCAAGAGGATTGCTGTGTTGTGAGTTTGAGGCTGAGATCTGGGCCAGCCTGAACTAGAAAGTGAGACCCTGTCTAAAAAAAGAAAAAAGAAAGAAAGAAAGAAAGAAACTTGAAAAAGAAAAAAAAATAACTCTAAAGTAAGTATCAAAAGGCAAATATTGGGATCAGAGTATAATTTATTGAATTAGAAAAAAGAAAAAACAATGGGAAAGAAAAAAGAAGCCAAATGTAGTTCTTTGATGAGATTAAAAAAGTAGAGAAATTTTAGAAGAAAACTTGTCAAAATAGACAGGAAAAGGGAGAGAGTCAGAGAGATCAGAAAGATAAGTGACCCACTGGGAGTGACACATGCCTTCATGTGAATTTATGCAGATATTTGAAGGCTAATAAGAAAATGTTACAAAAAACTAATGCCTATGCATTTAACAATTTAATCTCTGGAGAAACAAAATCTTACACAATTCACACAAGAAGATCTCTATTGAATAACTCAATTTTTTGTTTACAAACCTGAATAAGCCCTCTGAACTGAGTTTTAGTAGTAAACTCTATGCAATGCTTAATTAAGAAATAATCCACATTTAACATAATCCTGTTTATGAAATGAAAGAGGACAATATATTTCCCCACTTGAGTTAGGAAGCCAACATTATCCTGGCCCAAATAAGCAGGAAGTCATTTACAAAAAAAAAAAAAAAAATTCCCTCCAAAAAAATGGTTTATGCAGGCTAATATTCCTGCAAAAAAAAAAAAAAGAATCAGAGTTTTAGCAAAGAAAAAGGTATGTCAAGAAAACAATATTTCATGACCAACTGATATTTATCCTAAGTGATACACTTGTATTCTCATTTGAAAATCAGTGAAATTCAGCAAATTAAAAATGAAAAGAAAACAAACCTATCATACTCTTTAGACATAGAAAAAGCATTTGAAAAATTTCACTAATTTTTTTTATTAAAATCTCTCTCAAAACTAAAAATAGAAAGAACTTTCTCAAACTGATAAAAATCCTACAAATAACCTTACACTTTATAGCAAAAAATTAATTGATTTATCTAATATAGTCAAGATGAAAATATTTGTTCTTACCTTTTTCCATTGTTAGCTACACAATGTCAAGAAAATGAAGTACAACGTGCCTCAACTGAAGTAGACATAAAATTGCCTCTTTTGGCTCGTAATATCATTGTCACTACAGAAACTCCACAAAAAAATCAACCAAACTTAATAAGTAAATTTATCAATATTGCAGGATACAAATCAATATATAAAAGTCAAATGTGTTTTACAACTAGGGCTGAAAACTTGGAAATTACCATTATAAGAATAGACTTTAAAATGCTATCAATACTACATTAACGCTTAGAGAAAATCTAACAAAAGCTATACAAGATCTGTACACTGGAATCTTTAAAAAAATTCTGGGAGTACCATAGAAAGATTCAATAAATGGAGAGAGATACTATATTTATTGAAAAAAGACACAATATTATTATTTAGCAGTTCCCAAGAAGATGCTTCAGTTAAATGTAGTCCTTGTAAGAATACTGGTAAGGTTTTGTGTGGAAAGAACACAAATTAAAAAAAAATTATATGGAAATATAAAACACCTAAAATAGCCAAAAGCACTTTGAAAAAGATCACACACATAGGACTGACATTATCTGTTTTCCAATTCGATAATGGTACTATGTAGTATTGGAACAAAGAAAGACAAAGAGGAATAGAACAGAATTTAACTATAGGCTCCCTCACATATATATCAATGATTTTGACAAAGATGTAGAGCCAATTTGGTGCAGAATAGATCTGTTTTACAAATATTGCTAGAACAATTAATCCTTCACATACACTTTGACTCACATCTCACAGCCTAACCAACACAATGCAGATGAATCATGACTCACACATAAAATCCAAACTTGCCAGAATTGGAAAAGAAAATGGATTTTTGCAACTACTAGTTAGGTAAAAATTTCTTAGATAAAACATAGAAAACATAATTTTAATATGATAAAGTGATAAATTTTATAAAAATTTTTTGAAAAATTCTCAATCATGTACAACTAAATAGCTAATTGTGGTGAAAAATTTTTACAGAAATATCTGATAAAAATTATATACATAATATATTAAGAAATCTTAAAACTCAGTAATAAGAAAATAAATCAACTTAAAACAAGATTAACTGTTAGACAGATATCTTATCATAAAAAATAATAGAAGAAAAGTGCACATGGAAAGATGCGGTATATAATTAATCATTAGGGAGCTGAATATAGTGAGATACTTCCACACACCCACTAGGTAACTAAAATTAAAGTTTTCAACTATATGAAGTGCAAATTGAGAACATGAAAAAACTAGAACTCTCATGTATGTTGATGAGATGTAAAACTGTGCAACCACAGTATATAATAGGCTACTTCTAAATATAGAACCCATACTTTCTGTGATCTTCCAATTTTATTCCTAAATGTTTACATGACAAAAATGAAAACATGTATGAGTATAAATATTAATATTCATACTAGCTTGTTATTTAATAGGCGAAACTTGGAAATATTCTAAATGTCTGATTACATAGGAACATGTATACACCTAAGCATTGGAACTATTAAAAAATGTTGCAATATCTATCCTCAGGACAATTATGTGAAGTTTATACATCCACAGTTGCACAAGAAATAACATCAAAAATTAACATATAGGATTATGTCAAATTGAAAATCTGCCATGCAGCAAAGGAACAATGAACAGAATGAATACACAGCCTCTAGAATAAGAAAATTTTTTTCCAGAAATTCTCTTGAAGTAGATTAATTTTTAGAATGTTAAAAAAGTAAAAAATATCAGACCCCTCCAAATAAAAGATGCAACAAAATATGAACATCTGTGATGAATACACTTTCTCAGAGGAAGAAACATAAATATCCAAAAATACATGAAAAATGTTCAGCATCATTGCCCTCTAGAAGAATTCAAATTAAAACAATACTCATTGAAATTTCATTTTACTCCAGAAAGAATCTTGTCATCAAGAAATCAGATAATAACAAAACTAGTTAAGTTTTAGGAAAAAAGGAACCACTGTTGGTGACAATGTGAACTAATACAAACAAATATAAGTATCAATGTGTAGATTACTCCAAAAACTAAAACTAGAAATCTCATTCAATTCAGTTATTCCCCTGTAGGCATCCTCTCAAAAGAGCTAAAGGCATCATTTGACAGTGATATGTGCACATCCATGTTTGTGACACTATTACTCAAAATAGCTAAAGATTGGAGGCAGAATTGTAAATTCTGAAGATGAGCAAATGGGTAAAAAATACATGGCAATTTTATACAAAGATGTACTTATGGCATGATAACTGAGCCACTGAAAGGGAAATAGTTGCACTTTAAAACCATATTCGAGAAATGAATCACACATACACAATTAAATATTTCATGATTATTCTTATATAAGAAACTCAAAACAAATTAGGTATGGTGGCACAAGCCTGTAACTTTAGCACTGAGGAGGCTGAGGAAGGAAGATCACTGTGAGTTTGAGACCAGCCTCTCTTAAAGAAGAAAAAATGCAAAAATAGGAATAAAGAGTAACATTAAGATATATAACAGGAAATAGAAAGATAAATCTTTTTCAAAAGTAAAGATGACCAGGGGTAAGAAGGGGAAGGGAAGTGGATGAAAACAAGTGAAGACATGTTATGTTCATTGTACCCACTCTCCACAATGAATGTACTCATCATATAAGGAAGACATCGACTAAAAAAAAAAAAGAAAAAAAAAGGTTTAAAAATCCCCTAGGATTAGAGGTTCCATTTCACTCTCCTATTTCCCTGCTCAATATATATACAAAAGAAATTTAAAAAATTATATCACAGCAATATATGTGCACTCATGTTTATAACAGCTCAATTTCTAATAGTTAAATCTTAGAAACAGGACAGATGCCCGCAAACAGGAGACTGGATAAAGAAGATATGACTTTTTAAAAATTAAATGAAATGGGGCCAGGAATTTAGCTCAGTGGTTCCAGTGCCTGTCTTGCAAGGGTTTGATTTCTCGATAACCACATACAATACTGGGGGTGGAAACTCACCTCAGCAGCATACAACACTGCTGGGCATGGTGGCTAACACCCATAATTCCACCCCTCTGGAGGCAGAGGCAGGAGGTTGCTGTGATGTGAGTTTGAGGCTGAGCTTAGGACCAGCCTGAACTACTAAGTGAGACCCTGTCAAAAAAAAAAAAAAAAGAAAAAAAAGAAATATTACTAGACCATAAAGAATGATTTGAGTCATATGTACTTGAAAGCATACTCACAAGTAAAATAAATACTATATATTTTCTTCAGTATGAAAAACTGAGAGTGTGAATTATTTCCAAAATGTATTATATGCTTTGTGAAATACAAAGATGATGTTTAAATGGAAAAGATAAAAGATAGGTAGGGGAAAACAAAGAAAGGAAAGAAAAGCTTGATGGCAAAAGAAAAGGAAACAAAGCTAATGTATATGGGGTGGGGTATTGTAGGGAGTACATAGAAACAGGAAAATATGAGAATCAAGAAGTGTTATGTACAGGTACAAATTCTCAGTGTTGAGTGTGACCATAATGTATGTATAAAATGTAACAATAAAATCAATTTATAAAACAAGCAATAATTTTAAAAATAAATTTAATTTTAAACAAAAAAGATATCATTACATGCTAATAGAATAGATATAATAAATAAGAAAGAAAATAACAATTCTTAGTAAGACTGTGTAGACATGAATTTGCATTTGTTGATGGTGAATCTGTAAAGTAAAGTGATCTTTTTGAAAACCATTTTAATGATTTCTTAAATGGTTAAACATAATCTCATAATAAGAACCAGGATTCTACTGAGGAGAAATGAAAAAAGTTTCACATATATTTTACAGAAAATTACAGTGTCATAACAGTGAAAATAATATGTAATTTAAATTTCCATCAATTAATGAAGAACACAATAGTCATACTCTTACTATGAAGTTTTATTTAGTCATCAAAATCCAGCAATATATGCTATAATATACATTAACATCAAAAACATTATGTTAACTGAACAGAGCCAGATGTAAAAGAATACATATTGCATAATTTAATTTATACACCATATTTTTAAATGGCAAAATTTTAAAGACTAAAAAATGGATCATAGTATATTAAATATAGTGTAGTTGTAATTTTTGAAAAGAAATGAATACAAAGAATGAGGTAATGAAAATATTATAAAACTGAATTGCTATGATAGTTGAATAATTATAAAAAAGTGAAAATTTAAATCATTACATAATTAAAGTAATTGTATGTATCCTATACTATACTAAAATATCTTAAAACCTAAACATAAGTAATAAAGTTAATATTGTGTACTCTATTGTGTACAGTAGAGTTAATATTCAACTGAGTACATTTATGTTTATGTGAACTATAAATATTAAGATATAGTAGCAATGCACGAATATATGATATGTTTAAATATCACACAGATATTTTATATAATAGTGTATCTATATAGTTGTATATATGTTACATCAAAGGGGAATTTATAGGAAGAAATATAATAAAATTAAATATTTGGTTAAAATAAAATATGACACAGATTCAATAATCTCTTTTTAAGATTTTTAATATTTGTAATGTGTGAATTTTTAAAAATTAGTTTCCCATGATTTCAAACAACTGTCAATAAAAGCAATTAATAAAGGTATTTTTATAATTAAAGATTTTAAGTTAATATGAGGATATACAATTCTATATGTAAGTATGAAATTTGTGGACATGATATCTATTTAATAAGGCTTTTGTAAAGTATTTGAATACAAATTTATTTCTGCTCTTTCTCCTCTTACATTTATAGTACCAGAAAATGATTTTAAAAATCTGTATTATAAAGGGATGAGGGGAAAGAGAGAATCTAAATATTTTTGGAAAATGATGAGTAAATCATATTGCTGCATAACATGAAAGTCAAGTTATTGTCCTCTAAGGTTTGAAACACTTTTCTCCAGACTCTTCTTGCATTGAGTGTTTGGGGTGAAAAGTCTGCTGTGATCCTGATGGGCTTCCCTTTGTAGGTGATTTTTTTCTTCTCTCTAGATGCTTTCAATATTTCCAGAAAATGGAAAGACATCGCTTGTTCCTGGATTGGAAGAATCAATATCATCAAAATGGCTATACTCCCTCAACTATTATACAGATTCAACGAAATCCCAATTGAATTCCCAATGATATATCTCA
Source organism: Petromus typicus (assembly GCA_004026965.1). Classification (NCBI taxonomy): domain Eukaryota; kingdom Metazoa; phylum Chordata; class Mammalia; order Rodentia; family Petromuridae; genus Petromus; species Petromus typicus. Next base: position 93,553 of record PVIR01001647.1, on the reverse strand, counting down.
CAGATCTAGATAAAATAATTGTAAAATTCATCTGGAATCACAAAAGACTCGTATAACCCCTATGGAGATCAGTTTGGGGATTCCTCAAAAACTACAGTTAGAGGTGCCATTTGACCCTTATATTCCTCTGGTAGGTATATGCACAAATAGCAAAAGCAATTCTAAGCAATAAGGACATGATAGGGGTGGTATCGTGATTCCAACTTGAAACTATACTACAAAGCCGCTGCGATAAAAACCTCATGGTACTAGCAAAGCAACAGACCCTAGGACCAATGGAGTAGATTAGAATATCCAGAAACAACTCCAGACACACTAAGCTATCTCATTTATAAAAAGGAGCCAAATACCCTCAGTGGAAGAAGGATAGCCTCTTTAACAAATGGTGCTGGAAAAACTGGACTTTAACTTGCCAAAGTCTAAAGTTAGACCTAGCTCTTTCACCATGTACTAAAATAAAATCAAAGTGGATTAGGAACCTAAATATTAAAACAGACACACTAAACCTACTACAAAACAGGTTAGCTAAAACTCTTGAAGACATTGTTTTAGGGAAAGACGTCATGCACAAATCCTCCATAGCACGAGAACTGGAAGAAGAAATCAATAAATGGGATCTCATTCTATTGAGAGGTTTCTGCACAGCAAAAGAAACCACCAGCAAAGCAAAAAAGCAACCAACAATATGGGAAAGAATCTTTACCAGCCACTTCTCAGACAAAGAATTAATATCTAGAATATATAAAGGGCTTAAAAAAATCAATCCACCCAAATTTAAAAACTCAATCCAAAAATGGCCATCTGAAATGAACAGATACTTTTCAGAGGAAGAAATAAAAGTAGCTAAAAAGCATATGAAGAAATGTTCAACATCATTAGTCATTCGAGAGATTTAAATGAAAAAAACACTGAGATTTCATCTCACTCCACAAAGAATGGCTACTATCTCAGAATTAGCCAGCAACAAATGTTGGCAAGGCTGCAGAGAAGAAGGAACACTTCTCTACTGTTGGTGGGAATGTAGACTCGTACAACCTCTGTGGAGATCAGTTTGGGGATTCCTCAAAAACTACAGTTAGAGGTGCCATTTGACCCTTATATTCCGCTGGTAGGTATATACACAAAAGAATTAAAAGATTCATATCACAGTGACATATGTGAACCCATGCTCAGTTTGTGATTGCTAAATCTTGGAAACAACCCAAATGTTCATCAACTGAAGACTTGTTAGAAATCTCTGGTTTTTCTACATAATAGAGTATTACTCTGCCATAAAAAATGATAAGTTTGAATCATTTATACTTAAATGGACTTACCTTGAAGACATCCTTATAAATGAAATAAATAGGTCACAGATGTATAAATATATCTTTTCTCTGGTATGAGAAAATAAAGATGTAAATGAGTTCTAGAATGTATGTTATATATTGTGAAATAGAAAATATTCAAAGCAAAATGGGGTGAAGGGGAAAAATAATGAGATTATAACAGAAAAGAAAGAAAACAAAGTTTATGTATATAGGGAGTAGGGGTGGTAGTGTGGGTGGGGCTATGGGAAAAATGAGAATTGAATTGTGTCATATACTGGTACACATTCTCATTGTTGAGTACAATCATGACATGTATATGTAATGTACCAATAAAGATTTTAATTTGAAAAAAAAAAGTCAAATGTTTCCCCCATGGGAAGCACACCAATTAATATGGCAAAGACAGGAATGTCTCCAAATTTAGAGGCACCAGTTACAGCAGAAAATAAGTATGTAGTTGCTTAAATACTGTAGACATAAAAATGTAATGTTTTTATACTGGATTAAGTTAAATCACCTATATGAAAAACAATAAATTCTCAAGAATTGTTTTTCATTCTTTATAGTCTCATGGCTCCCTTTCTTTCATTACCAAAGAAAGGTTATTGTGTGGTGGATGTGAATCAGAGTGTCTCAGAAATTGTAATATCTTACTCCTATTTTATATTCAATATATTACTCCTATTAATATATATTCAAGTCCCTAACAGGATAGGTTCCTGTGGAACTGATCATTTGATGAAGAGCTGGGGGTAAAACTCTGCAGTGTAGCCTGTTCTCATCATATATGAGCCTCTGGGATCACCTCCTCAACATAAAGAAAAATTCATATAATAAGTCACCTTCACTTGATGGCTTTTCTGTAACTGGGAAAAAACTTTGTACATCCACAACTGAAGTGGACGGGAGATTTACTTTGGCTAACAGTTTTAGTTCATGGTTGGTCTGACTCTGAAGCAGAAACAAGATAGTAGAGGGTTATGGTGGAAGAAAAGATGTTTATTTCACAGCAGCAAGGAATCAGAGAACAAAATGGGGAGCCAAGAGGAAGACCCATCCTTCCATGGCCCCAGTGATGCCCTTTCTTGCCTGGCCTCACTGCTAGCAGCACAGTCAGCTGTAAACTCATCCTCATTGGTGGATTAACACCCTCCAGGCAAAATGAAAGCTAAACGGAAATTACTTTTCAGAAGCCCCATCTCTGAACACAGGAGGCTTCTTGGAGACATTGTAGTTTGAACTAATAGCCCATTTACATATGAATTTTAACATCTCATGCCATGTTGGCTAGTTTTTCATCCCTGTAAGAAACCCACAAGATAATCTACTGAAAGGTTTATTTCAGTGAACAGTTTTAGAGTTCTAATCTATGATTTAATGAACCTACTATTTTAGGCCTGTGACATGGTTGAGAATTAGGACAGATGCATGAGGCAGGTTAAAACCACTCATCTCATGCCAGGAAGCAAACGAGAAAGAAGGGAAGAGTGATGGTTTCATAATCTTCTTCAAGAGAAAGCCCTTAACAATCTAATCATCTCTCAGTAGCTCCCAGGTCTTGAAGATTTCAACATCATTCAGTTGGGCTACTCTCGGGACCAAACATTTGCTACATCAGTCTTTGGAGAACGGTAAAGATACAAAGTGCAGCAAATGCTTAAATATTAATATATATTCAAGAATTACCAATGTAAGTCTCCAAGAAAAAGACAAAGACTCCAAGAAATAAATTAAAGAACCTTTAAAAATGCCAGGGATACTGATTTAAAAACAAATCTTACAAAAAATGTACTATTACCATTTTTCTCTGTGTTTCCATGTTTTTTTTTATTCTCTTTTCCTTTCTCCCACTCCCTTCATTTCCCCCCTACCCTTTTATACATTTACTTTCTATTTTATGTTATCTATTAAAATCTCAAAGTACAAAGTGCACTTACATAAAAGAAACCATACCCATGAAATAATACAAGAACTTTCAAAAACTAGTATCTGGAAATAAGATAACTGAAATAAAGAACAACCAATATGACTGTTAATGTACTGAAATGAGCCAGGAATACTTAATATTGATGATGATTAGTATTATGCCTGGAATGTACAAGCTTACTAATAAAAGACAGCAAATCAAATGTGATGCTACAAAGCATCAGAATGACACAAGCAAACTTCCTCAAACTCTAGAACATGAATTTTCGAGGAAAGAGTTTGCCAACTGGTCAAAATAGTAATTGCAACACACATAAACACATGCATATGTGCACACACACACTAGTACACGGAACCATAACTTTTAGTATTACAGAAATAGAAAACTTGGAAAACATTCTAAACTTGAAGAGTGGTAGGACTAGGCTACATGAACAATCAAAAGCAAGTGACACTGTACTTGTTACTGGAATTCTGGAAAATGGGTAAAGAGTTATGTCATCACAATTTGAAAATAAATTTTTAATATTGTTCTGGATATAGTCAAATTATAGATAAATAGATTGGTAGACTGATAATATCTAAAAAGGAGAGAACTCTTAGAGTATGAGCTAAATTTTAAGTAAGTAAACCAAAATGAAAGAATATATGTCTAGGAGAGAAATGATTCCACACAGGAGAGAACAGAGGGGAAAGTCTTGGGCAAAAGTTGTATAGAAAGTGCAGCTAATGCTAATCTCAAATGAAAGATGAGGATAGAAAACTTTAACAGAGATTAGGTCAACTTTTAACAATTCAGAAAATGAAATAAAACATGGACAAAAATATAACTGCTACAGTGACCTTTTTGTAAATAACATTATTTGTAGGATTAACAGAGATACATAGCAGAAGACTTTCTAAGTACGCAATAAATGATAGTCTCTAACAACTGGAACTAGGGGCAAGTTGACAAAAGATTGTTATTTTTTCCACTGTGAAACTTGGAAAGCGTCTTACGGTTAAAGGTAAATGTGTGCATCTATAAATAAAACAATTGACATCAGAATTTACATATTAATCATAATTAACCAAACCTGAGTAACAAGACTGTACCAAAAAAAGGGTATGATACTCCTTGAAAGTTGTGTGTATCTGAAACCAATAATTTCCTCTGAATATAGCACCTAGCTGTACAAAGGGAAGATACATGAGTTTCCATTAAGATGGTTCCATGTAAGTCAGACTGCTCACATAAGTTTTAATAAATCACACTTAGAAATTGATCCCTTATTAATATCTAGCTAATGTCCTAAAACAAATTGTCTTTTCCTTAATTCATGTGAGCAACTGGGAATAAAATATTTTATGAATATAATGGTAACATTGGTGTGGTCTTACATATCTGTGATTTCAGCTATGTGGGATGCTGAATCACAAGTTTAAGACTGGCACAGAAAATCAGCCAGACCCTCCTCAGAGGAAGAAAAGGAATGGAAATGTAGCTCCAGTCTTCAGATCCACAAAAGAAAAGAAGAAAATATGTAACAGTATATTGACAAAGTTGTACAACCACAACCACAATTAAACTTTGGTGATCTTTACCAGATCTATTTTCTATAGGATTCCGAGTTTACTCTTTACAAGATTCTCTGAGGAATCTTCTGCTGCCAGTTCCCAAAGAAATACTTAGAAGTGCACTGATGTGTGAAAAATCAATTAAAAGCATAGCTAAAGTTTTAGAATTTTCTGTAATTTTGTTCTAGTTTTGGAAGAGAGTTCAATTTTTATTTTACTCTTATCAATTCATCCATCAAAAATTATAATTACCTTTATTGTAGTCCTTAATAACCTTCGCCAATAATCTATATAACATTCAAGATGATTTAAATTATATTATCTAAAAGAAAATGTTTAATTCAGAGGGATTATTGAATAGAAATGATAACATTGTTTTCCTGACAGAAAGGGGGGCATTTTTTCATGATTAAAGGATTTAATCAAACAAGAAGGAAAATTCATAGATTTAATATAAAAGTGCTAAATTCTTTGAATTTTGTTAAACTATATATGTATGTATATGCATACATTACGTATTTGTATATCACATGTCTATGAAAATAGATTACTGCAGACTTTGTATATTTAAAATTATATTGTTAAATAAAATCAAGTTTTATAACCAGAGTTAATGTTTTATCATTCCGATTCTGGGTCTATGTTAATGCCACCACACTAGCATGTGCAGCATTTCTGTAAGTCATATGTATCATATGCTGATTTATTCTGAACCACGTTGCTGCCACCCGCAGTTCTGCTCTGTTCTTGAGAGTGATGCTTTCTGACCCAGGGGTTCATATTAATGAAATCAAAAAGCATGCGTTACTATTACATCTGACCCTTTAATCAACACCTATTCTATTGCCTATATTGAGCAGTCTCCTTATTTCTGAACAGTATTCTGTCGCTGATGGATATTTCTAAATCTTCCCAACTGTAAATGTAATTAAAATGAATGTACCTAAGTTTTTGAGTGGACAGATGTTTCAAAAGTTTTCTTTTAGGTAAATATTTATGGGTAATTTTACTGGGTCCCATGATGAAGATAGGTTTAACTTTCTAAGAAACTGCCCATTTGATTCCAAACGTGAATGGATGATTTGATACTCTTATCAATAGTGCATGGAAATCCTTGTTACTCTTCATTCTTGTTATTGTTACTCTGTTTAATATCAGCCTGTCTTGTGTGCAGAGTAGTAAATCTTTGAAATTTTCAAGTACAACTGGGCATGGTGGTACACACCTGTAATCCCAGAATCTGAGATATGAAGCAGCACAATCACTGTGAGCTTGAGGCCAGCCTCAGCTACATAGTGAGTTTGAGCCTGGCCTACAATGTGTACTGAGATGCTGCCTCAGAAAACAAACAAACAAGCAAATAAAAAATTCCCTAGCAACTAATACTGACTGATAATATTGGCCATTGTATTTTCCACTTATTGATCGTTTATATGTATATATTTTGTAAATTATATGTTCAAATTTATTGTGATTTTAAGAATTGTTTAGTTTTTTGTCATTACATTATAGGAAGACTTCTTCATATAAAATGTCAATAAAGATATACATATGTGCTGTGTATACATTATCCCATTCTGTGATATTTTTTGTTCCTTATGGTATCTTTTTGTGAAGAGATAATTTTAATGTTAGGAAGCCTGATACATAACATTTTTCTTTTAGGTTTACAGCTTTCCAAGCCCTACTTAAGAAATCTTACTACTCCACCAGATCAAAAATTTTATGCTATATCTTTCACTCAAAAGTTTTATAGGTTTAGTTTAAAAAGTATTTTCTCAATAGTGGTTTCTTTTTCAGTATCTTGGAGTTTCCTCCATGCACAGGCCACCTAGTATTCAGCTGAATGTGCAGAGGACAGTGCAAGTCACAGGTGTCTAAAGTACTTTCTCTGCATCACCTCATTTTCTCCAAACTCTGTTTCACAATGTACAGCTCTCTGAAGTTCTTGAATTTCCTTCTCTTCTCTTTTATTTGACTCTCCTTGAGTTCAGGCTCTCAGTATCATAGATATCAAGGGCATGAAGGTACACAGCTGATAGTTCTCATAATTCTCTTCTCAGGATTGTAGTCTGAAAGCTGATATATATTTTGTCCAGTCTCTTGGTTATTTAATGTAGGAAGATAGATCTGTTTCTAGAAGTTCACACAGAGTTACAAGTGGAAAATTGTTATAGTTTTGACTACTCAGGTGTATGGTCTCATAAATAAAATATAAAAATCCTTTCATAGGATAATCAACAAGCACAAAAAATCACTTGATTTCCTTCTAATAAATGAAAAGCAGGCATGAGAAGAAACTAGGAATACAGAAAAGACTGTATGATATTTTTCAGGTGAAGTATCTAAAACATTAAAGTATAAGACATTCATGTTTCAGAAAAATATTGAGTTGCTACGTTTAATAAAATTATGGAAATGGTAATATGTACAGTAATACCACAGATTAATTTACCTGTTCTCCATATAGTATAAACAGGTTTGATAAACTCTCTATCATTACTCAACCTGGTGAAGATAAACTTGTTAGGACTGAAGTGTCAGTTTTTCTTTGTACAACCTAAAAAAGTATGCTGCAGATAAGATACGATGTAGGGTTGTTAATTCTGACTAAAAGGCATAAAAATCCTAAAATGCAAAGGCAAATTTATTTTAGTGGGTTAAAGAAAGAGAATGGTATAAGAAGATTTTCCACATATGTACTTATGGCTGCCTGCTTATTCATGTGATTTAGATGAATTAATCAGTTTCTTTAAATTTACCAGCCAATTTAATCTAACACCTGTTTTCATTACTTTTTTCTCTCTGAAATTTGACTGTGAGCATCCAAGTATAGTTTCTAACACTACACAGAAATAGATAAAACTTTCTCAGCCTTATATTGCATCCAGTTTATTTCTTTTCCTCATTTTCACTTCTCAGTCCACTCAGTTAATTTGGCTCCTTTGCAAGCTTGTACGTTTTTTCAATCTATTATTGGATTATGGGTAACGTGAAAGGAATGGGGTATTTACAAAAATCTCTTGAAAATATTCATTGTTCCATTTTTCTGAATTTACTGACATTAAATATAATTATTAATCATGATGATCAATAAGAGGCAAAGGATTTATGTAGGGAATTATTAGAAATAACCATCTTTCATTAGATTCTTATTTTTTCTGGATGCTTTGCTATGTTATCTGTCTAGGGAAATAAGCATTATTATTTCATATTTATAGTTGAGCATTTAAAGCTTAAAGAATTTAAATAACATCAGAGTTTGCACAGCTAGTAAATATTTGAAAACAGAATGCTAACTCAGGTTTATCTTATTGCAAAGTCCTGGTAGTAGATTGTACTACATTGCCATAAATTTTAGCTGAATTCATAGATGCACTCTGACAGTAGTGAATGATCTTAAAGTGTGCAAAATGTTCCCATGTATAAAGTTATTAAACATAAATACTTTTCCAGGGACTATCGTTAAGACTTGAAGTGGAAGGTCATAATGATATGCAGATGCTTCTTGTTCTGACTCAAAGCATGAAAGTTGAAAGAGGGGTACTTTAAACCTCCCACAATATCTTATAATTGTCTCCCAGCTTCTTCTTCTTCTTTTTTTTTTAGGTTTTTTTTTTTTAATCTTTATTGGTACATTAAATATACACATCATGGCAGGGTCTCGCTTTGTGGTTCAGGCTGGCCCTGAGCTCAGCCTCAAACTCATCACAGCAATCCTCCTGCCTCTGCCTCCCAAGTGCTGGGATTACAGGCATGAGCCACCACTCCCGGCACTGTGGTGCGTGGTACTGGTTGCTGCTGGGGTGAGTCTCCATGCCCAGTATTGTTATGTGGTTACCGGGGATCGAACCCGAGTCCTTGCACTTACAAGACAGGTGCCAGAACCACTGAACTATCTCCCCAGCCCCACTCCCAGCTTCTTCTACATCATAAGATTCTGCTTGCTAGTTAAATTCACCCTCAGGATTATATTTCTTCATTAATAAATTGAAATTGCCAACACTGAATTTTATAAGTATATCAGTAGCCTTGCTGGGCTTATCCAACAATCCAGCATAATCTTATACAAAATGACCCAGCATGGATCTGGGCTCTGACAGCCTCCTTTGTCTACCAAGAAGAATAAATTTATGTCCTGAATTGGACATTATCAAAAATCCATAGGTTCTACAAGATAACCAGAGAAATTTTTCTCCCCACTCCTTTTTTATTCATTTGTGTTTTACTGGGTTGCTTTGCTTTTTCATGACTGTGAAAATCTTTTTTTTTTTTTTTTTTAATTTGCTTTGTTTTGTTTTATTCATGCTCTTCTCTTTCATCAGTTTACTGAGGCTTGAGTAATATTTTGTCCTTCAGCCTTACTTCTAATATCTTTTTCATCTTTTATTTATCAATTTTCCTATTATTCTTTTTAAATATCCCCCATAGGATAAAATTCCATATTACGTGGAAATTTATTGTATATGATTGTCTAATTTGTCTTAGATCTTGTTATATAAATATAAATCTTAAGAAAGGAAACAAATTTTATGTATATAAGGGAGCAGTAGGGTGGGTAGGGCTGTGGGAAAAAAAATGAGAATTAAGTTGTGTCTTATACTGGTACAAATCCCCATTATGGAGTGCAATCATGATGCGTATATGTAATGTACCAATAAAGATTAAAAATAAATAAATAAATAAAAATCTTGTACCTTCTGGTAAAATTGACAAATTAAAAGTTACACATGTAATTTTCTAGCCTATGATTGATGCCTTAACTTTTATTTATTGTTTTACTTTAGCCAAGGTGACATAGCTGTTGTGAATGATTGATCTTCCTTGCTTGCTATTACTTAGCGTGACTGAGGGGGTCATGAACAGTACTATAGACCAATACCAATGAACTAAGGGCAAGGTCAAACAAACAGTAACCTTCCCTAAAAAAATTATGACAGGCTTAGAATCAAAAGCTAGAAATGCCTCAATGATATCTCTGAAAGGTAGTCATTTCCTAAAGAGGCCTTAACACTGCTAATAAAGCTAAGTACCATCAGCAATTTACAAGCCTCACTGAAGAAAACAAATGAAGAAACAAAAACAGAAAAAAAAAAAAAAAAGCAGAGAAACGAGATGCAACCTATAACTCCCAACTGCAGATTTCAAAGTCAAGGAGCATTGAAGTGAAAAAAATACTCGTAGGTGAATTTTATGAAATAATGACCATGGGAGAAAAAGAGATTAAAAAGTGTTCTTGACAAAAACAAGACAATGATACTTGAAAAGATAGTAATAAGAAGGAAATGATTAGTGACTCTAGAGTAGATGCAGATTAAAAAATAGAAGATCTTAGGAAAATTATGAAAACAAATAATGTCCAACATAGAAAATAATTAGATCCTGTTAAACAGACTCAAATAAAAATTCAGGAGATTAAAAATTTGCCTGAATGTATATGTAGCATAATCCACCAATGTTAAGACAGAATATCAGATCCAGAAGATACATTAGTGGTTTGCAATAACAAAGTAAGAAACCTCTTGAAAATAACAAGGGACCATGAAAAATCAGTACAACAGTTGCTACGTGATGTAAAGAAGACTAATATAAGATTAATAATGTAAGATTATTTGGAATAAATAAAGAATCAGAAATAATTCAAAGGGTATAAGAAACCTGTTCATAGCACTTTCTAGTAGGGGAAAGAATTTGAAATACAGATCAGTAAGATCTATAAACTTCAAATAATCATAATCAGGAAAACTACAGCAAGGCATGTAATAGCCCAGATTCCAGAAATTCAACACAATAACAGAATATTAAAAGCTGTGCGAGTAAAGCAACCTATCATCTATAAAAGAAAATCATCAGAATCTTCGCAGATTTCTCAAGGCTTTACTTCAGGAAAATAATGGATTGAAAAAATATAAGTCCTGAAAGAAAACAACTATCCAACATTGATGCGTTCTGTGAAATTACCTTTCAAAATTCATACAGAAATAAGATACTTAAAGGATAAAGAATGTGTAAAGAAATTCAGGACCACTAACCCAGTATTCTTTAACATATTCTGGAAAAAGATAGTGAAAACTGGTTAAAGCCCAGTTTTTTCAGCACCAGTTGTTAAAGAGGATATCATTCCTCCATTGAGGATTTTTGGCTCCTTTGTCAAAGATGAGGTGGCTCAGTGTATCTGGGGTAGTTTCTGGATCTTAAAATATACTCCACTGATCCTCAGGTCTGTTACTATGCCAGTACCATGCAGTTTTTATCACAGTGGCTTTATAGTATAGTTTCAGGTTTGGGGTTGTAATACCCCTCACGGTGTCCCTGTTGCTTAGAATGGCTTTTGCTATTCTAGGTCTTTCATTTGTGGTTCCAGATGAAAGTTTGGATTTTTAAAAATCTAGATCTTTGAAATATGCTGTTGGGATTTCAGTCAGGATTGCATTGAATCTGTATAGTAGTTTTAGTAGTACAACTATTTTGATGATATTGGTTCTTCCTACCCAGGAACAAGGTATGTCTTTCCATTTTTTAATATCATCTTCTATCTCCTTTTTAAGAGTGCTGTCGTTTTCATAGTAGAGGTCTTTCACCTCCTTTGTTAGTTTGATTCCTAAATATTTTATTTTGGGGATGCTATTGTGGAAGAAACTGACTTCCCAATTTCTCTCAGTTGATCTACTGTTTGTATACACAAACGGTATTGATTTTTGAACATTTCACCATGTACAAAGCTAAAGTCAAAGTGGATAAGAGACCTAAATATTAAAACAGGCCCTCTGAACCTGCTGCAAAATAGGTTAGGTAAAAATCTTGAAGACATTGACTTAGGGAAAGACTTCTTGAACAAAACCTCTATAACACAGGAATTGGCAGAAGAAATCAACAAATGGGACCTCATTCTTTTAAAAAGCTTCTGCACAGCAAAGGAAATCACCAACAGAATGAAAAGGCAACCAACAATGTGGGAAAAATATTTACCAGCTATTCCTTAGATAAAGGGCTACTATCTAGAATATATAAAGGCCTTAAAAAAAATCATCCCACCCAAATTTTAAGACCCAATTCAAAAATGGGCATCTGAAATGAATAGATACTTTTCAGAGGAAGAAGTAAGAGCAGTTAAGAAGTATATGAAGAAATGCTCAACATCATTAGTCATTCAAGAGATGCTGATGAAAACAACACTGAGATTTCATCTCACTACATAAAGAATGGCTGTTATCTCAGAATTAGCCAGCAACAAATGTTGGCAAGGATGCGGATAAAAGGGAACTCTTCGCTACAGCTGTTGGGTATGTAGACTTGTAAAACCTCTGCGGAGATTATTAGGAGATTGCTCAAAAAAATCAGATTGGAGGTCCAAATTGACCTGGCCTCTCTCTGCTAAGTATATGCACACAGGAATTTAAAGAGTCATTTCACAGCAACATATGTGCACCCATGTTTATAGCAGCTCAGTTTGTGATTGCTAAGTCTTGGAAACAACCCAAATGTCCATCAACTGGAGGCTGGATAAAGAAGATGTGGTTCTTTTATAGAATGGAGTATTACTCTGCCATTAAAAATGATAAGATTGAGTTATTCATACTCAAATGGACATACCTTGAGAACGTCCACATATGCAAAATAAACAGGTCACCAATGTAAATATTGTATCTTTTCTCTGGTATGAAAAAATGACGTTGTAAATGAGTTGTATTATGTATAGTTGATATTGTAAAATAGAAAATATTTAAAAGGAAAGAGAGTGTAAGGGTAAACAATGAGGGGAAAACGAATGTGGTAATAATAAATAAAACAGAAAACAAAGATTGTGTATATGGGGGTAAGGGGTTGCAGGGTGGGGGAAAAGTAAAAAAATGAGAATCAAGTCATGTCATATTCTGGTACAAACTCTCAGTGTTGAATGCGATTATGATATGTATTCTTAATGTACCAACAAAGATAATTTTTTAAAAAAAGATAATGAAGACAAAAATTCCAAGAATCCCCATAGAATACCTCTGTCAGGCAAGACAAGCAATTAAATGGGAGGAAATAAAAGAACAACAAGAACAACACAATCATAGGATGGGGTAAAGCAATACATATTAGTTATAACCAGCAATGTGAATGGTCTGGATTCTTCACTCAAAATAAATTGATAGAGCAGGACTGAGAACAAGGGCATACATTATGTTGGATACAAGAAACACATTTAATTAAAAAGTAATTAAAAATTGAAAGTCAACGGTTGGAAAGCAATATGTCAGGCAACATGAACCCAGCAAAAGAAAAGGGGTTTCTAATCTATTTGCAGACAAATGGGATTTCAAGAAAAAGCTTATGATAATGGCACAGTAAGTATACAGTCCAAGAATAAGAGGTAACAATTATAAACATAGATGTACCAAATACTGACACAGTAAACTATTGAAAACAAACACTAATGAATATGAAAAATCTAATAAGAATTAATACAGTTGTAATCATGGATCTCAGTATCCCACTGTTACAAGTAGATAAACCTGACCAAAAAAATCAACAAAGGAATATTAAGCTAAACTAAGACTTTGAGCAAATTAATGTGATATTGTGCTGTTGTTAGGTGTTTGGTTTTAAAGTAAACCAACCAAACAAAAAAGTGAAGAAAATGGTAAAAACTTTATTAATTTGAAAGCTGTTCTTCAGAGTATGTTTGTTGAAACCATGTGGATCTTCTTGCCTCTGCAGTTGTCTAATTCTCAGTCAGCAATAGTGATTCCTTTAGAGAATTTGAGCCCAAACTGAAACCCCAAACCCACTTATTTATCAGGAAATTCCAGCATTGCACTTAAATACTGAGGTTTTAGTTTAGAAAAATAGCATACACTTGACTCAGCTGCTGACATAGAGGCCTCTGTATGACTGCTGCCATAGATATATCATCACTGCAAATGATTATTTATATGACACTTTCAAATGCTTTTACTACCTTTATTGACAATGACCACATTCAGAGAAATATGAATTGATTTGTTTTTTGGTTGACTTGACCTTACCAGTTAGAATTTCATGACCTAATGTTGGAAGACCTCATAATCACGTTCACAAAAACACATCATCTTTCAATAGTGTATTCCTTTGAGCACTGGAGGCAGACTGCAACTATCAAATTTACCAAACAGGATATTAGTCATTATCCAGAAGATACTCTTCCCCATGAAATGTCACCAATGAGAATAGGTTCAAGGTCTGCAGTCAAGTCTGACAGGGAAGGTCCCTTCTCAAAGAATGCTCACCTTTGTCCCATCGCGAGGCAAGCATAATGTGACAATGTTGAGAAACCATGACATTTGAGTTTCTCAAGCTACTCATGGGTATGACAGGATTGCCTAACTTGAGGTATGGGTCAGTAGGGTGAATGGCTACCCTGAATTCCAACAGTGCAACCTATGGTGAAAGAATCATCTCATTGACCCTAGTGCTTTGTCAAAATGTGGGTAGATGAGGGTATGAATTATTTAACACAAACCTAAGAGTTGGCCATAGAATTTCAGTAATCCAGAGCCCTGAACTGGATAGATAGTTAAGCGATTGTGTCAAGTTGAGTAAGAAATGCTCAACAAAACTAGATCAGCATGAATCTACAGACTCGTACAAGCCCTGTGGAGATCAGTATGAAGATTCCTCAAAAAGCTAGAATTGGAGGTCCCATTTGACCCGGCCATTGCCCTGCTAGGTATATACACACAAGAATTAAGTGACTTACATCACAGTGACATATGTGCATCCATGTTTATAGCAGTCCAATTTGTGATTGCTACATCTTGGAAACAACCCAAGTGTCCATCAACTGGAGACTGGATAAAAAAGCTGTGGTTCTTTTATAGAATGGAGTATTACTCTGCCATAAAACGGTAAGTTTGAATCATTTCTACTTAAATGAACATACCTTGAGGATATCCTCACAAGTGAAATAAATAGGGCACAGATAGGTACATATCACATCTTTTCTCTAGTATGAGAAAATAAAGATGTAAATGAGTCCTAGAATTGTATGTTATATATTGTGAAATAGAAAATGCTCAGTGTAAAATAGGGAGAAGGGGGAAAAATGATGAGATTGTAACAAAAAAGTAAGGAAATAAATTTTATGTATATGGGGGGCAGTAGGGTGGGTAGGGCTATGGGAAAAAATGAGAATTAAGTTGTGTCTTATACTGGTACAAATCCCCATTATGGAGTGCAATCATGATGCGTATCTGTAATGCACCGATAAAGATTTAAAAAAAAAAAAAAAAGAAAAAGAAAACTAGATCAGCATGGACTGAGTGTTGTTAGGAAGATTTATTGAAACAAAAGATCCATTCTAAGGCATCTTGTCATCTGCATGATGTAAAAGGGAACTGAAAAGAGAAGACTTCTGTTGCTTTGAAGAGCTCTAGTCTTTGCCTACATCTTGGATGTCATCTCCTGGCTTCCAGTGTAGTGCTTTACTTTTCTTCTTTTTCTCTGCCTTGCAGTGAAGACTCTTCAGTCCCAGGAACAGACAGTTCAGCCTTCCCTGCAGACCTTTGAGTTTACCCACATAAACTAGAATGAAACAAGATACTGAGTACCTAGCATTCAACTGGATTATCTGACTAACATCTGGAGAGAATTTTTGCGTCATGGAACACCTGATACTGTGGGAGACCATTGCAAGCCTGTATTTCAAAGTCTTCTATATTTATATATCTTGTATTAAATCTATTTTTCTAGTAATCGCTGACTGATGGGACGGCTCACTGAGGTCTGAGTAATTCGATATCAGTACATCAGCCCCATTTTGGAAGGTAAACTTTTGTGAATTTCAGGAAAATAATGCAGTTCTAGGAAATGACAAGGGCCTATAAACCCAAGTCTAGGGGATCCTCACCCATTTGTTCTATGCACATGTAGCTAGAGTTCACACTGTGGATGAAAGGGACAAATTTTGCCATACACTAGTCATACCTAAGGCTAGGCTCTGCACGTTATCCTGAGAAAAGCTCTGTTGCTTCTATCCAGAATCAGTCAAATGTTTGGAGGTAGACACCTCTGGAGACCAAGACCCAGGCAGGACCAGCTCATCTACGCACTGCTAACTAGTCCTCACTAGGCACTAGAGGAAGATTTAAACATTTAGAAAAATGTTGTTATACATTGAGGGGAGGCCCAATGCTTGGGCTAAATGTGGGTATTATGGTCCAAATTCAAATGCCCTGTGGAAATCAGTCCACCTCACATAACTAAACAGGTAAGTTTTCTATACCACAGGTAACTAGACAGCACTATGAAGTGTAACAGGGTGTCATGATGTTTTTCCCTTCCTTTCTTTGCTTTTAATCTTTCTACCTCCTGGAAGGAGAGACTATGCAATTTGTACAGAGATATGTGTTTTCTGTGCCAAGTTCATTTGCTTATCACCAAGACAGCCTCAAATAGACCTTTGGAAATGCCAATCACACCAGTCACACTGATGGGAAGGCATTAGAAATAGTTACATATTTGAACTACTTCCTTCAATACAGTTTTACTTGACCTTTACTTTTTTTCTTTATCTTATGTTTAATTTATTAAATAAGAGCAGTGGAACATAAGGGGGGGAAAGACATGAAATATCACTGGCAAGCAAGCATTCAGGAGATTTTTTTCTCACTATTATGATATAGGGCTCCATATCATTTATTTATTATGTAACTAAAATGTAATATGATCACTTCCCTTAAGACAGCCCTAAATCCCTGCTTCACAATTATATCTTTAAATATGCTAGCACAGTTCCTTACAATCTCATATTTTTATTTTTTATTTATTTTATTTTATTTATTTATTTATTTTTTTTAGTTTTTTTGAGACAAGGTCTTGCCCTGTGGCTCAGGCTGGCCCTCAGCTCAGCCTCAAACTCACATCACAGCAATCCTCCTGCCTCTGCCTCCCGAGTGCTGGGATTACAGGCGTGAGCCACCACGCCCGGCACTGTGGTATGTGGTACTGGTTGCTGCTGGGTGTGGGTCTCCACACCCAGTATTGTTATGTGGTTACCGGGGAATCGAACCCGGGTCC